>JAQJVL010006566.1:0-28404 GCA_035578905.1 Stictocephala bisonia | reverse complement strand
AAAACTAAATATAAGTGTGCATGATTTCGCCAAACTTAACATGAAGAGACCCACTTATACATGATTGGAGCAACAAGACAGTGAAAGATTAACTTTAGGCTATGGAATATTTAACAACTTACAACTTAACCAATTACAAGTTAACAAATTACCAAAGAATAAATTGCGTATATGGAACTAAAAAAAAATGACAAACTGAATACTAGGCTATGGATACATGAGCAATCTGTCATAACATGAAAATCAAACTAAAGATAGGCTAGGTTATTGTCCATGAACAAAAAGATGGTAAATCGGTAACTGCAACTTAAAAAGGCTCAACAAAACATTATACAGAACTACTATTAAATATGAAACCAGAGATAATAAGGCAATTAAAGTCAAAAAGGTAACAATGAGCACATGGCTCGAACCTAGGTTAAAACATCTAGACAAAGAATATAAATTTAACAAAACTCTGAAAACACAAGTAAGAACGATTAATATTATTTAAACAAAAGTATTTTCACCAAAAGGGTGATTAGATATTAAAACTTACAAAATGAACACTTACGTTTTAGTTTGTCTAGCCACTCATAACGAGATTCTGCAGGCAGCACAAGACAACTGACCAGACAGGCCAACCGGACTGAAGCTGCTGGAACACGGAACGAAACGGAACTGGGCCAACGGCTACCAAAGTACGCAAATCGCAGGGCAAAAACGAATCTCAGGCAGCCTGGCAGACAATGACGAAAAAAAACGAAACTGTACCGGTCCAAGACCCGGTACAGCTCCACTTTCTTTTAACCGCAAAACCGGTACCTCCGTAGTATCTATTATAATCACAGCCACTATAATATATCACATGATCTTTGGTATTAACTCTTCCTGCCAAAGGCCATCTTGTCTCTTGAAGTGCTACAATATCCATGTTTCTTTCTTCTAGCTCCTTTGACAGAATGTCTATTGCACCTGGTATGGCTAAGCTTCGAACGTTCCATGTTCCAAATCTCAATTCCTTTATGCAAAGCCGGGTCTTATTCCTTAAGTTCCAGTCCTGTTTCAAAGCATTTTGTTGGTGATATGTAACGAGATAGTTTTTACAAGGCGGGTTGTCAGCCCAACGCTCAACCCCCAACCTGGAGTTTGTGATCCGAGTCTTCTTCTCTTAGGCCAATTGCTTTCACTGCAGCTTCAAGACGTTGGCCTGGCCTCGGTGTTACATCAGAGTGACCTTCTCCTAGCCTTCGGGTACCCAAACCCTATCGTACAAGGCAGTACGGGCAGTGCTTATTTGATGGCGGCACTTCCTCGCCATGACACAGCACTATCATCGGGCTTATGTGGACTTGCTGAGTGTGACCCCACCACAGATCACCCTCCCACGCCCTCCGGTGCTGCCGCCTCGGTCCAGGACTGCTTATTCGGGTTACCCCTTATTCGCAGCTGTCCACCATATCTGGTGGAACATTCACTATCCACCACCTGTGACCCGCCCTTTACCTGAGGCTCGGTTCCCCTAAAGGGGAGGGAAAGCAAAACCCATGTACAAGAAATTGCAAGGAAGGAACTGAACCTTAATCTCAAGTTTGACAGTGAGGTATGTGAAGGTTGTGCTTATGGAAAAATGCACAGAACTCATTTCAGAAGCAGATATGAACACAGAGCTTCAGTGCCGGGTGAAATAATCCACTCTGATGTTTGCGGACCTTTCTTTGAGTCAATAGGAGGTTCAAAATATTTTGTATTGTTTAAGGATGACTTTACTTGCTACCGCAGTGTTCACTTTATGAAAACAAAATCTCAAGTTGTAGAGAAGCTCAAGCAGTTTCTTGCAGAAGTCAAAGTCACAGGCCATATAATATGCAAGTTAAGATGTGATGGAGGAGGTGAATTGGACAACAGAAGTATTAGACAAGTTCTTCAAGCAAATGGAATACAACAGTTGATCACAATGCCGTACACCCCACAACAAAATGGATCTGCAGAGAGAGAAAATCGAACTATTGTTGAATGTGCAAGGTCAATGATGCATGCTCACGGTGATCTGCCTCAAGGCTTGTGGGCTGAATTAATAAATACTGCAGCCTATATTTTGAACAGAACTGCTAAGTTATCAGTTGCCGGCAAGACTCCATATGAATTATGGTTCAGAAAAAGTCCTTCGATAAAACATTTACGAGTTATCGGGACTACTTGTTTTGTCCATGTTCCGAAGCAAAGAAGACACAAGTTCGACAAGAAAGCAATGAAGTGCCAACTTATCGGATATGATGGTAATGATGGGTATCGTCTCTGGAATTCAAGGAAATGTAGTGTCATTCGGTCTCGGGATGTAACATTTCTGAAAGAGCCTATTAGTAAATTCAAAGTAAATAGACCCATGTCTTCAGATGAAAAAGTTCCCGTTAGAACAGAGGAACTTTCCTGAAAATGAACCGGAAGATGATGAAACAATAGATGGACGCAGAACAACAGGAAGAAAAAATCGTGCAAACTCGCCACCTCCGAGATAGATCAACGGTACGGCAGCCTGTTCGGTTTGAAGATTTTTTGATGAGTGCTGTTGTCGAGAATGCACATTATGAACCAAACACATTGAAATCAAACACTTCTTCATACGAGAACAAGTGACAGCAGGAAACCTCGAAGTAAAGAGAATTGACACTAGTGAACAACTAGTTGATATGTTTACAAAACCTCTTCTTGGATCAAGGTTAAAGATTTTAAGACAACAAATTGGACTGACCTAAATTTTCTTTGAAATCTAAGGAAGCCTTGAGTAGGGGGAGTGTTACAAATAATAACTATTAATTTATATTTATTATATTTTTAGTACTCAAAGACTTCCTTATGAATATTCATATGTCTTTGTTTTGTTTTACATATGTTTTCTGTTGTCATGTTTATTATTCTTAAAAAAGGTACTGTTGCAGTTAATTTCTTGATGTGAAGTATATAGTTTATTTTTTGAACCATTAATACATATCATGGAAGTTTGTTCAAGTGTTCTTTTTAATTTTATTCTATTAATTACCTTGTAACAAAAGTATTTTATAACAAAAACATCACCTGTACTGCCAAGAGTTAACTGTAACTGTAAATAATTATAATAATACCTAAAGACATTAAAGACAAAGTGGAGTGGAGTACATGGCAAGTTACAAGACGTTCCCCACTACTACCTTCCAAACAGACCAGCTGATAGGCCTACATATAAGCTATGGAGAACAACCGGGACTGTATGACAGTACTGAAGGATTAGCAGAAGCTGGTTGACGGGGCACTTCTATGGGTCTTCTTACGTTTAAGAGTTTAAATGACATTGAATCACATATTTCGTAATTTCAATGTGTAAATAAAATAACTTAAACTTTAAAACCAGTTCATTTTCTTCTTACAAAAATCACAAGGGGTTCACCTCTTATGGAGTACTGCCACCGCCTTACATGGGAAGTTGGAGAATTAGATGAGTCAGCTAGGGCTTTGCCTTTTATAGATATATTGGTTTTCAAATACCAAAAACTACTATTGACATATGATAATCTGAAACTTTTTGGATGATCTGAACTTATTTTATTAGAGGGTTTTATATAATAAATTGCCCAATCTTACCAGAGTATCTATGCGTTCTTTGACATTATCAATATTTCCTGACAACTTATTCAACTTCGTCTCCAACATGATTGAATCATCATGAGTACATGTGTAGTTTATATATTTGTCCTCCATTGTTGTAATAACTCCTTCCTTTAGTGCCGCAACACATTTATTAATCCCTTGAATCTTCTCATTTAGTTCTTCAACTTCAGCAAGCCCTAAAAATGTTGGTAAACATAATATTAAGTAAATTTCTTAGACTATTCTATGAAAGTTATATAATTAAGCACACTGTATACATACAGTAGAACCTTGCTTAACCCACGTATATGGGCCGTGATGACGTCGGATAGGCCTAAGTGAAAATGTCGGATAATAGGGAATTGTAATAAAAACACTAATTTTTGTATAACTAAGTGCTTTAATGCATTTTACTAAGAATTAACACTTTAGTATTGTTTAAACAATCATTAATTTGGGATATAGAACACAAACTAAAAATGATAACAATAAGACATACAGCGTAATAACATTTCAGGACAGTATAATGTATAAGTTGCAAAATACAGAGTTATTAACAATACCTAAAATGAAAGGTAAATGTACTATATACAAAATTAAACAAAAACTTTATAATCAAGTCTAAAAATGCACTTTTTAAAACATACAGTACAGCCCTCGCTAAAACTGAACGTAAGGTTGAACAGTAAGCAACAAAATTACTGTATCTGCTTATTCAAAAATACAGTTGCTGATCATCAGTTACTTATTGCTGTACTGCATTGTTACGTAATTCACATAATACAGTTCATATACTACATAATCAAATTCTGTAATAAATTAACTGATTTTTGTTGTATAAAAGTCAGTTCCGGTCCCAACTATCTTGGAAAATCAGACGTTTTTTACGGTGGCGATCTCAGGATGGGTATGTTGGTTGAAACGGAATGTCGAATAACAGCATGTTGGATAATGAGGCTGTACTGTATAAGATATTGTTTTATAAAAAGTGATTTACACAAAGAAATCACCCTTCTTAATTTAACTTCATTAAGAATACTGTTCTAACCTAACAAATCAATAGTTCCAACAACTGTCTTAAGACATACAGGTCATCAATAATATGTCAGCACTTATCATGTCATTATATTTTTGTAATATAATACTGATCCTGGCACACAAGCCCAAATAAATTCTCAAAAAAGCAGTCAGGAAAAAATTATGTTAGCATATAAAGGATAACCTAACGGTGGTTGAAATCCCGTATGTTGATTCCCAAATGGATATTTCAGAACCTACAAATCCCCTTCTCTGCAGTGAACTGAGCGATCCTGTGAGGTCAGTACTCAGGCCTGATATTTCTTTTCTTTATTAATGACCTTCCCAATGGAGTTGATAGAGCGAGAACATGCTTATTTGCAGATGAAACTACTCTTGCTCTGAAAGCATGTATTAGCCTGGAGTTAGTCAAAGCATTTACGGAATTAAGTTTTGTTCCGTGGTGTACAGTGGTCTAATCAAAACAAATTGAAAATTAACAGTTCTAAGACAATTCTTAAATTCAAAATTAACCAAAGTAAAAGATCAGACATGATTTCTTATTATATTTTCAACGATGCTGTAATATACAGCACAGTGGTAAAGTTCACGGATGTTGATAGTAAAATGTGCAATTTGATAGTAACTTAATGTTAACATCTCATTGATTTGGTTTACAAAAAGGTCTCAATTGATTTTTTCTTTTAAAAACTCTTTTTAAATTTTTTTTAGTGATGTCTTACCGTCTATTATGGTACTACTCCTCCTTTTCTGACATATATGCTTCATTATTTGTCATGGAGTGCTTAATATATGTAAAATCAAACATTAATAGTTTTGATAGAAATATTAACTTACAATCCCACATTACTAGAGGTAGATTTAATTTAAGATATGAACACTGTACTTATTCAATAACTCAAAATAGTTTTTAGAAATTTCAAAAAAATGTACAATGCATTAACACAACATGAAAAATGTATGAAGTTAACTAAATTAAAAATGTAGTCAAAAATCTATTATTAAAGTTAAGTATTTAGAACATAGGTGAATATTTTGAAGCATTAAAGTTATATTGTATGTTATCATTGTATTGTAATTGTTTTGTGTTAGAAGTATCATTTTTCATGTTAATCCTGTTGTCTATACTTTATACTTAAGCATTTGAGGATTAGATATGTTAACTTATTATGTAGTAGGAATGAAAGTGTTGTGTGTATTATTAGAATATATGATATTTATAAATAAAAGCCTGCATTGTTATATTATTAGAGTAGACTAGAATATATTGTAATATTATGTGTTAGAAGAAATATTTTTTATGTTTAGTTCAGTTGTCTGCATTTGAGGATTAGATATGGTATTATTTTCTAATATGATTTGTTAAAATAGTTTTAAAACAACTAAAACTGCCAATAAAACTAAAAAACTTATTTTAAAACTATGCAAATGAGGAAAACTTACATATAGTTTCTTTGTAGTTTAGTTAGTTTTATTCAAACTAAAATAAAAAAACTGAAACCACAATAACACAAAATAAAAGAATAATAATTATATGTAATAAGTAATGAAACTCAATATATACAGGCACAATAATTACAGTTTACTAATATAAATAACACGATGTAAATAAACACAAACTGTTTGCCGGGTCGCATGAGCGGGGGCAGTTCACTACGAAAGACAGACGTGGGAATATAAATGCAATAAAAATAGCTGTTGTCAATTACCAGAAATATTCAGAGTGGAACTAAAGTGAATGCAAACACATCTAGCGGCAAAACAGCAAACCACGTCGAGTTAACTAGACAGGCAATGAAATTAATCAGGACAGAAGAGGCCATTATTTAGCGCGGAGCTGCCGTCGAGTTAACTCGACAAAAGCCGGTAAGGGGTTAAATTTTGCATGTGGTTAAGCAGTAGTAAAAATAGTTGAATTAAGCTGATTTCCTTTGGTTTCATAAACAAAACAAGCCTACCATGACAACAAGCAATTCATCCTGTTTCCAGTGGTAGGCCTAATTAAATCATGTCATTAATATATAGACTGTAATAAAGATTAATACCGGAGAAGCAAAACGGCTGGTCACCCATGTGGCGGTAACGCGGAAGCAAAGCATTGCTCAATTCTGCCTTGTTCTAGTAGAAGGGTAAAATAGACAAGGCCTAACTCTCATAGCCCAGTATAAAAGTGTAAACTATATGTGTAATACACTATATAGTACATGTTAACCCCATGATAGATATTAAAATAGGTGCATAGGCTATCTTATAAATAATACTGGGTACAACATTTTAAGTACACAAAATTCAAGTAGGGGCCTACATGAATATTTTGAACAAAAATGAGTTGTTAATAGTTATGTTTTGGTGCCATGAGCTTAATTACCTTTAGAAGCAAGAATTTCAGCCAGGAAACTCATGATGAAAGATGGATTCAAAGAACTATTGTTTTGAAGAATGTTCTACGATTTTACTTGATTTCATCACACATTCTTAGCTCCTTCAAACTAGAATATTAACGGCTAGTTGCACATCGCCAATAATAAATTTCTTCCATTGAGACGGTAGTGAATGTTAAAAGAATAAATAAACGTATTTATTTTCCTAAAATAAAAAAAACCATTAAATGGATGCACAATAAATCAAAACCAAGAAGTTATTGAAAATAAAATAAACGTAACCTCAAAATCTTCATAAGGAGAATACAGTATTCAACAAACTATATTTACATTATCGTAATGCGGGTTGAATTCTTACGGCCACGGTCTAACCCGAATTAAGTAACGATAATGTAAATAACCTCAAAATTCTATAAGAGAACAATTACAAATGAACAATCTACCAAAAAAGGAGACTAAATGAAATAAGTTTCGATTGTTTTATTGTACAAATATACAGAAATAAATCGTATCACTCATTTAAACAAATAAACGTCACAATATTGACTATTATTTTAAAATAAATAAATAAAAATGACTGTTTGTTATGGCGGGAAATACAATACTAATACCTATGTCAATAAGATTTTTTGACATATCTTTTTTTTCTTTCCTTTTGGACCAGGCTGGCTAAAACTTTCACTTACCACGATGTACTCTATTCTCTTGCAGATATAATATTTTCAATAGTAACTGTCTTGTGGCCAATTGGTAAAATTATTCTGGAATTGGAATTAAAAACTTATTAATTGTGTTAGTGATATGAACATAAATGTATATATTCAATATAGTGAAACATGTTACCATAGAAGAAGGTAATATTACCATTTTAGAAGGTCTATGATATTACTTTGTTTATTTTAAGTTAGTTTGTTATAAAGCGGAAATACAGGGATTCTAAGATAGATCTGATTTGTGGATGTGGGAAGGTTGAGGACTGTCTTCTCGCCAGCGGTCTTTCTGGCTTTCCTAACCCAAAAATGGAGAACCAAGGATGAAGACCACAACCAGGAGATCATCAATATTTTTATGATAATGATAACTATGTAATATTTAAATGTGCTTTTTGGCTAATCTGAAAAACTGGCTAGTTCTGTATGTATTTTAATGACATTGTTTTTTTTTTAATACTTGAATAAATGAATTTATTCCATCATAACCAGTACATAGTTATAATAAGGAAACAACCCGGAATTGACTGACCACTTTTACGAGCAGGGCCGGCCCAAGCTATTCTGCTGCCCTAGGCAAGATATTTTTTGCCGCCCCCCCACAATTAGATTTTTTGTTTCCATGTTCCTCTTCAATTGAACCCCTTACCCGAAATCACCACTTCTTATGCCTTTTGTTTTGTTTTTGCACTTAACGAGACTTTTACATTAATTTACACACACAATCACAAATTACATATACAAATACAAACAATATAAAGAATACTTAACGAGGAAAATCTAACCTGTGTGGCTACTAGTAGGCTACTATAATTATGATAGATAATTATATGCGAAACCCTTAGTGTCAGAGTATTTATTTCATTAGGTACATAATAGGAACTTATCAAATAAAAATAAAAACCGATCATTTTACAGAAGAAATAACTTTAATTCTAAAAGTTTACATACATTATAGGGAAAAGTTAAAAGTGATAAGTTAACAGAGAGAAGGTCCATATTTTACAATTTAATTTTTCTTAATTTCATCTTCGTGAAAGAAGTCACCAGTTCGTTCAAGTCGATGTTTTTTGCCAAGTCTTGTTCAATTGATAGAGTGGCCAGTCCTTGAAGCCTTTCTTGCGTCATGGTAGATCGAACATAAGTTTTAATTAATTTTAATTTTGAAAAACTACGCTCACCACTGGCAACAGACACAGGCAGAGTCTGCAAAATCCGTAAAGCCACGGACAAATTTGGGGCACAATCTTTAAGGTCATTGCTTATGATGAAGTTAAGGACATCTTGTGGATTTGCGTTCTTGGGTACTCTCCTAGCAATGGCTTGAACTTCATTGCAAAGTTCGTGGCATTCAATATCTTTAGCCTCATTGTTTGAGAGGAAATGTTCTAAATACATACAATCGTCCATCAGGGACTTTGTTGTTGCGGTTGCGGCATTCACCTTGGAGATGTTGTAGAGAAATCCGAATATAGAAGTAAGCTCTTCTAACTGTTGAAATCTTTCATCCAGAGGAGAGATTGCAGTATCGAGAATGGCAAAATGGAAATTGACTTTGAAATGTTCTTGAGGGGATACCAATGGTTCATCATCCACTTCGTAATCAAACTATTTTTTCTTCTTTTTCAACCGAGTTGGCAGGGTTTCTGTTTCAAATGTTGGTTGAATATTTAGATCTTCTGCCACTCCTCTGGAATCAACTATAATACTTCCAAAGCCATCGTCGCAACGTAACTTTTGTAAGTACGATTTAGTTTTGCTTAGTTGATCTTTGGCAGCAGCCAAATCGAATTGTTTGGATTGTAACTGCTTACTTGTTATGTTGATTTCAAAAAGTATACTGTGCCATAAAACTACACTTACAACAAAATTGTATTTTTCAATGTTTTTTGCCAGACCTAAAGCTTGCACTCGCGAGTTGTTACCTGTTGGCCCATTTAAGGAGCGATCTTCATAAATGTCCATTAAAGCGTTATGAACATCACCCAGTTGATATCGAAGAGGTACGAGAGCATCTATTCGACTTTCCCATCTGGTTTCACTAAGGGGCTTAAGCGTCAAGTTAGTTACATGTTTTTTAGAGTATTCCAACGTTGTGTTGAAGCAGAAAAATAAACATAAATTTCTTGAACCAAAGCAAAGAACTTCGTAGCCTCCAAGCAACAATGCGCTGCATCATTAACAACAAGATTCAATGAATGTGAGCTACAAGGCACATAAAACGCTCTCGGGTTAATCTCTTTGATTCTCTTTTGTACTCCGGAGTGTTTGCCTTTCATATTACTTCCGTTATCATAGCCTTAACCACGTAAATCGTCGATGCAAAGTTCGAGTTCTTTCCACTTTTCAACAATTGCTTCAGTTAAACTAGCACCAGTTGTCTCAGTCAAGGGTATGAAACCTAAAAAGTGCTCTCGAACTTCACTTGTAGTTTCCGTGATAGCCACAAATCTTACAATCACAGTCATTTGTTCTGTATGGCTGACGTCTGGAGTGCAATCAAGAATTATAGAGTAATACTTTGCAGCATGTACTAGAGAAATAATTTTAGCCTGCACGGCGTTTGCTAACAGTTTGATCATTTCATTCTGAACATTTTTGCTCAAATAATATACCTTTGTCTCATTGTCTTGAATTTTGCGAAGATGTTCATGCATCATGGGGTCAAATAGCGCCAAGTATTCCAGAAATTTCAAGAAGTTTCCATTACCGGCTGTGAAGAGTTTCTCATGTTTTCCTCGAAGTGCCAGATTTTGAGCTCCTAAAACTCGCACAAGAGCAATTATTCTTTCCAAGACACTTTTCCAATATTTTTCTTCTTGTTTCATCAGACGTAAATTTTGATCATCTATAGTTTTATTTTTATTTAATCTTAGCTCAAGTTCCTTCCATTCATGAAAGAAAGTTATGTGACCGTCGCTCTTTTCATGATTACTCAGAATTTTAGCTATATTTTTACAATCATTGGTTCCTTTTGAACATAAACTTGGCGGTGAAGTTGATTTAAAGAACAGTTTACAACAAAAGCAGAAAACCAAATCATTAGATTTTGAGTACATAGTAACCACGTACGACAGACAGATTCACCATTGGCTAGTTGCCTTTTGTAATGATTCTTTGAAAACCTCCTACGACCGATATTGAGTGGAAAATCAATATCCTTTTCCTGATGAGGACCATGTTGAACAAGAGATACCCTAAGAGTGTCATCGCACCTGTCAGGCCAAGTAGCTGGGTCATTAAAATCAAGAGCTGATTCTGATTCTAAATTGTCTTGATTTTCTAGCGTAGACACATTCAACTCTTCTTCAGTACCTACACTTTCATCATTAACTTCCTCTGTCCGAATTTCACTGACGTTCTCCTCAACATCATAATTATTACAACTATTTTCAAGTAGATAATCTGCTTCTGATGAGGGTCCCGGTCCCGCTTCCTCTTGATCCGCTGTGTTTTGTTGTTTGATTTGTTCGTGCAGTAATTACTTTAAAAATGACCCTTTTTGTTCTGAAATAAACTTGTCCTTCTCAGCTTTCCTTTTCCGGTATTGGAAGCCAGATAGTCTTTTTCTTTCAGCCATTATAACGAACAATATCTACCTGAAATTTAAGACATTATATGTAGAAGTTTACTACACAATGTAGAAATTTAAAAAGGTACCTACATCTACATTTTTTTAAATATATTTCTTGAGTGTGAAAGCTCAAAAGTTGCAAGAATATTATTTTAAACTTCATATTTTGACATTTGAAGTAGTACCAAGTTACCAAGACTTGGTAACTTGGTACTGTACATCTTTTTGATGATGGTTTTATACTTGGAACAAGTAAATTTGTATCAGACCAAGCATAATACAGAATGTGTAGGCAGCACTGTAACAGCTGATTAAAACTATTAACTACTTCACTTACCTATATCAAGTTGTATACAGTTTTTCCACTTCGTACATCGTACACATCCGACACAAGGCTGTATGAGGTCAAACTTTTAAATACGGGAAAAGGAGGGTGTTTACTAATTAACTAATCTACCTTAGATAAGGTATTATTGAAATTATATAGACAACACACTACACAGCACAGTCACAGTGTAACAACAAACCGCCAAATCTTGACTGATCTGATCACCTGTCACAACACAACTGTCGTTATGAGCAGAGCAGGGATGGCAACAACGCCGATTCATGTAGAGACATGAAACTTTCATTCAAGGTCACGCGGCTACTCAGAGAGTACGTGGCGGCGGCTGCGCCCCCTCCCCGCTCCCCAACCCCCGCACACAGCACACTACCGACCCGCGCCTCTTTACCTTCCTCAGCGCACAACCGACACTGTCGACTACTGTCGAGTGTCGTCTGTCACTCACGTCTCTCATACAGAATGAATCAGTAAGGTGACCTGTAAAATTAAATCAAGCTAATATTCATAAAGTTTTATTACGAAATCAATTTTTTAAAATTTTTTCCCTTTTTGCCGCCCTCCCCATGTTGCCGCCCTAGGCGGCCGCCTAGTTGGGAGTCCATCAACCCGGCACCAAGCTTTATATGTTATAAAAAAACACGTCAACCCGGCACTGGACCTTTCACTGGCCGCCATGACAGTATGTCAACCCGGCACCAGCCACCCCTCTTACCCATTCCACCTACACTACCCCCTCCCAACCCCTCCTTTCTCTTTCCCCTAGGTTAGGTTAGGTTAGGTTAGGTTAGATAATCACTTAATACGTTAAAAAAACTATTATATCTAGATTATAGGAAATACATTTCTGCCAGTTATTTCCATTAAACTACGAGAAGAAGTGAGATTCGTAAACGTAAAGCAATACTGCTATTGCGGGAAGATAACTCCTGGATCCACCGCTCATTATTATCGCAAAGCACAGCCAAAGGAGTTAGGGCGATGATCTCAGGGACCTAGCAGGGACGTAGCTAGGCATTGGCGGTAGGGGCCCCCGCCAAGGGCGCAGAATACATAGGGGCGCAAAATTTACCTTGTTCAAAAATGCAAGTAAAACAAAAAAAAATAGTATAAGAGTAAAAATAACCTCGTTCACACCAAGTTGCATGCAAAAATCATTAACGAAGTGAATTAACTAACAATATTGATTAAATGGCTCATTAATTTCTAATTTGTAGTTTTTTCTGTGCGTTCGTAAGATTTTCGCCTAACCACTTCGTAACGAACGTGGAATTTTCGGTTGAATTGGTTGTTACAGTTGGCAGCGCTCCCGACTGGCCGTCTGCTAATTGCAACTCAGTAGTAGTCTGCAACCCAATTCAAATGCACCCGTACGGTAACAGTGTTGTTTGTACAGTATTTCTGCTGTATTGGTGGTGGTAAACAAGACATAACTAGTTTAAGATTTTGAGAATTAAGAAATATTTAGTAAAAAGGTTAATGCTGAAGTGCCAGTTGCATTTTAAGTAGTGAGATTAAGATTTCCACACACGCATAATAGTAGTGTGACATTTTGGGAGTGTTGTTTAGTGTTATAATAGGTATTTTTTTCTAGAATGGGACCGAAAACCCCGTTAGGCCTTTAAAAAAGCTCGTGAAGCACAGAACGAGTCAGGAAAGAAACTTGCTATGAGTTTGGGGAGATGGTTAAGTCAAGGGGATCCTGGACCACATCAAACTTACCCAAAACAAGAGAGAGATAGCGATAGCGTATATGAAATCAATATCACCAGCACAACAGAAGTTTTGGTGAGTGAGGAAGGTGTCACGGAAGAAAGAAGCCATTCTGATAATGTTGTCAGCTGTGAAATGGGAGCCGTAGAATAAATAGCCTCTTAAGAAGAAGAAGTTTGTCTTCAGGAAGATGATATGAACTGCCTTATAAATTTGGTGGAAGTGAGTAAAGTTCCGGAAATTACATATGACGATCCCTGCAAGTGGCATTGAATTATCACTGATTCAGTTCGAACTAAGCTCGTAGAACGTGGTCCACAAACAGTAGACGTTGTATTTTGACAACTTCAATTTCCTTGTATCCGATTATGCTAGACATTTGAGAAAAAATGGTTTTTCAAAGAACTTTCAAATGGAGAGCGTGTCAAAAGGCAATGGATGTTGTACAGTGAATCCAAAAATGCTGTTTTTTGTTTTCCCTGCATTTTGTTTGAAAAAAAGAATAATTCTGCGCCTGGGTTTGCTGATACTAATACAGGATTCAGTGATTGGAAACGTCTAAATCCTCACATCCAACTGCATGAAAACACTGAAACACACAGAAAGTGCTATGTGGAATTGAAAGAGGTAAGGCTAAAAAAATGCCTGTTTAGATGCGGATTTGCAAAAACAACTGACAACTGAAAAGGAAAAGTGCGACAGATATTGACAATAGTTGTTGATGTCGTAATGTTCTGCGCCAAAAACAACCTACCGCTAAGGGGATCTGATTTTATTGGTGATCAAAACTGTGGTGTGTTTTTAAGCACATTAGAGTTTATTAGCCACTATCACATCCATTGCTTAGACAGCACATATCTTACGTCAGACCTAATAAAAACGTGACCAGCTACTTTTCACCAACTATTCAGAATGAACTCGTCAATATTTTAGGGAACAGAGTGCGTTCTCATATTTTAGGTAAATTGAAAGCAGCCAAGTATTTTTCTTTTCTTTTTGATTGTACCCCTGACGTGTCACACACAGAACAAATGAGCCAGATTTTAAGATTCTTTGAGATTTCTAATGGAGATTGTAAGATTGTCGAAAGTTTTGTCGATTTTCTAGTTAGCCACAAAAAGACTGGCGAATGAATGTCTAACGAAATACTCTCCAAGATTGGTTGGACATCAAAGACTGCCGAGGACAAGGACTCAACAACGGCTCTAACATGGTCGGCATTTACAATGGCGTGCAGGCTCACATCAGTCGTATAAATTGACTGGCCAAGTTTGTACCCTGTGCAGTACACAGCTTAAATTTGGTTGGTGGGCATGCAGCAGAAGTGTCTCCAATGATGATAACTTTCTTTGGGATAATTCAAAACATATTTTGTTTTTTAAGCGGCTCGAAACTTCGATGGGAGTTTGTAAAACTATATTTGGACACAACTGTGAAAGGGCACTCCGACACTCGGTGGTCATCGAAAAGGCAGGCAATAACATCTGTGGAAAAGAATATTACAGACTTATACACTGCTTTAAAAGGGATGACGAACAATGAAGAATGGAACAAAGAAACTACATTAGGAGCATCAAGTATTATCAAGAATATTGACTTCAAATTTGTCTGTCTTCTCCATTTGTGGTCTGGAATATTGGTTTCTGTGGACTGCACAAACAAATTGTTGTAAAGGAAAGACACATCTCCATACGCTGCATCCAAAAGCTTAAGCGCTTTAACCAAGAAATTCTAAAAAAGGCATAAATAGAGGATAGAAGACATCATAGCCAAAGCTGTAAAGACTTGTGAAGAAATTGACGTTGACTGTAGCTTCCATGAAAAACGTATTAAACTTAAAAAGACTTTGGATTGAGAAAAGACAAAAGACGAAGGGTATTTCATTTCTGCGAAAAAAGATTTTCAACGGAAATGTTTTTTTGTGTATGACTGACTGACTGCTGAAATGACGACCAGGTCTAAAGCATTTGAGGAAGTTGCCAACAACTTTCAGTTTCTGGCAGGTTCCTCATTGAAAAACTGGTCTTTAGCTACATTAGAGAATTGTGCAAAAGACTTTGGCCTAAAGTACAATCAAGATGTGGATAGTTACGAACTGTTGAAAGAAATCGGCATCTCCAAATTTCAGATGATAGAGTTCATTGAGGACATTGAATCAGCTTCACATTTAGATATTCTAAATGCTATACATGCTTATCAAGTACAAGATGTGTATCCAAATATCGAGATAAGTTTGAGGATATTTCTCACCATGCCAGTGAGCGTTGCAACCTGTGAACGTAGCTTTAGTAAATTGAAGCTTATCAAGAACTACCTCCGTTCACGAACAGGCCAAACACGCCTCACAAGTTTGGCGATTCTTTCAATAAAGTATGAAGCTGCTTCCAAACTAAACTTTGATGATGTAATTTCAGAATTTGCATCAATCAAAGCTAGGAAAATAAGTTTTTAGTTACATTTTGTGCGTAAGTGTCAATACATTACTAATAAACACTGCTATTGATATTTTAATTTTTTGTCCACAATTGTCTATTATTTATTATATTATGTATGATTAAATTACTTATGAAGCACTTATTAATTTTGGTGTTGTTATTGATTTTAATATACCTACAGGTCATCCTTAAGGGTCGGTTTCGACGCTGCTCTACGGTATAATTGCCAACACGTTAAAAATGATTAATCACTGTCGTACTAGTTCAAACTATACATGTTATTATAGGTACATCACAATGGAGATAATGCCACAGATAGCTATCTCTATCTTTTCGTAAGTCAAGACTTTTTAAGGCTTAAATCGTTGTTTGTTACCATGAAATATTTGAATAAAACTTGCGAAAAGCAAGCAAAACTTAGCATTATGTAGCTAAAATTACAAAAAATTTACGGACGCCCTTCTTCGGGGGGGGGGGGGGGGGGGGGCGGTCAGTACAATTCGCCAAGGGCGCCATATACTCTAGCTACGTCCCTGATGCCTAGGGTTCGAGGGAGGGAAAGAAGAGAATGAGGGGCGTATGTTTGGTGTTGTGGAGGGGGAACCCAGCTCCCCTACCTTCAAACTGTCTCGGTGCCGGGTTAAGTTGTGACATTAGTAAAGCCTGATTAACCTTAGAGCGGTGGTCAGATTTGGTGCCGGGTAGACGTGCCGCCGCCTAGTTTGCCTAGTGGACGCGCCACCACTGTTTACGAGTAATTTGGTCAGTATAGGCAACAAAATACAACAGGTTTCTTGTCAGAGTCCAGATTATAGTAATTTGTTGTTATCAGCCGGGCTGCTCTCCGTGGCGTCTACACCTAACACTGATAAGGCACATAATAGGACCTGCTAAGCAAGACCGTACCTTACTGCAATTCACAACTGCTGCACTTCATTGCAATACTAATAAACACAAACAATTCCCTTCAGCCTAGTATAAAAATATTTACAATTTCTTATTTCAATTATTACAATACTTTACCAAAAATAAAACCAAAATACATAATACCATAACAATAAAACTATAAAACACAAATAAACAGAGAACACAACTTCTTTTTTTAACTTTAAAATAAGTTACAATTTTCATTTAGAAATAGAAAAGCTTTTAAATTATTACAAAACTTTCTAACGTTAACGGAAATTTTAATTTCATAAGGCAATTTGTTGAAACATTTTGGACCATTATACAGAAATGAATGCTTCAATACCGGTACGGACTTGTTAATCTTAGGAGTTCTAAACATTCTCCGGACTATGCTTCTGATATCGTAATTTAGGTCCGTTGTACCCAAATTACCAGTTACCACTTTTAGTGTAAAAAAGTCTGAGGACTTTAAAAACAAACAAATGTTGTAATGGTAATATTTTCAACTGAACGAAAATCGGAAATGAGCTGTCTCGTATTCTCTTGCGTGTAATTATTCTCATAAAATGATTCTGCACCACTCTTAATCTCTCTATTAAATATTTAAAAGTCCCACCCCAAGTCCCCAACACACAACTCCATATTGAAGTCTTGAACTTACTAGAGCAAAGTACAGAGTTCTTAACAAACTTTTATCGCAGAAATTTTGCAAAAAATAAAATTTTCTCGTAATTGCTTTAAGTTTGTTTTGCAGGACAGTTATGTGCTTCTCCCATGACAATTTTGAATCAAAAATTACTCCTAAATATTTGAAGTTTTCTTCTTTTGTTATATATTTACAATTACATAGATCTTCCATATTTTCCGCACAGTTAATCTCATGAAATTTAAAATCGCGGTTAAAGCTAAAATCTTTAAAATAAAAATTCACATACTTCGTTTTATCAACGTTAACTGACATTTTGTTCAATTCACACCATCGTCTCAAATAAAAAGGTCTTGATCAATTTGGTTCCAAATTGTTTGTGCATGTATTTGGGAATAGAAAAAAGCTATGTCATCAGCGAAAGCACTTGCCTTCCTATTAAAATTCTGCTCTAATAAATCATTAATAAAAATCAGAAACAGAGTAGCAGAGATGACACTGCCCTGCGGCACACCTGTTGCGACGGGCAGCGGTGCGCTGACAGATTGTCCAACCCGCACTCGCTGTTCCCGCCCTGTGAGGAAGCTACGGAACCAGCTCAAGGCTACACCCCGCACTCCTACCGCCTCCAGTTTTAGTAATAAATTCTGTGATCTACCAAATCATACGCCTTTTTAAAGTCTATTAATAGACCCGTAGATTTTTTTGCCGTCATTTAAGCTAGGATATATCGTATCTGTAACATTAATAAAGGCATCCTTAGTTGATCTACCCTCCCTGAAGCCATACTGATTCATACTAAAAAACTGTATATTATTTAAATAACCGAGTAATCTTATTTTCATTAATTTCTCGAATATTTTGGAAAATACTGAGAGTAAACTAATTGGGCGGAGATTGTCCAATTGTATAGATGTATTCTTTTTGTAAATTGGCACAACTACGCTTGATTTTAATTGTTTTGGAAATTCACCTGTAGAGAAGCTTAAATTTATAAGCTTAGCAATAACAGGAGATATTACGTGAGCAATGTGTTTGATCAATGCTACACTAACATTATCAAAACCTGATGACTTTTTATTTTTAAAATTTTTAATGATTGTTGATACTTCATTTTCGCTCGTTGGAAGAATAAAAAAAGAAGACAGCCTTGGTGTTAAATTGAGTTCATTGACTGCATTTGACGATTGGATAGACTGTACTTCGATAAGGTAAAGGTAATTGTTAATTGTGTCGGCTACTGCACACGAATCACATAAGATCACTCCGTTATCTAGTTCTATTTTGTCAACAGAATTCTAAGAATTTGACCCACTCAGAGTATTTACAATTTTCCATTGAAGAGATGAATCTCCTTTTGCTTCATTAATTTTTTTTAGAATAATAACTATTTTTCGTCTCGTTAATTTATATTCTTAATCTACTACAGTATCTATTGGTGGCGCAGTGCTGTAACCCAGCTACATGGGGACAAAGTGTTTGGGAGATTGTAGGCGATAGGTTGGATGCTCGGTCCTCTTAAGACCGACATGGCGTCCGCTTGGTGGTTGCTATCGGCGTGGACACTACTAGAGAAGTCTGGGGTGTCCATGCTGGGTGGTAATCATTGTGCGGATGTTGTGTGGGGGAGATAACTGAGTATCAGGCTTGTCAATTAGCTGAAAATCAGACCAGCACTACGTGGTTCGGATTCCACGTAAAGCTGTAGGTCCCTTAGTTGCCCTGGCTGTTGGGCTAGTAATAAATTGCCCTTTCTGAGGAATAGTTGAACTCAGTTAGTAACCAGACTACACTCATCCACACTCATCGTACACTCATAAAACCATTCATATTCGCCTTAAAATACGCACAACGTTGTGTCGGCGTCTCATATGTAAGAATGTAAGAATTGTAAAAACAGAAAAGCTTCTATCATATGGTCTATTTCAATAAAATTTATACAATTTGTGTTTTCTTTTTATTTTATCTAATAACTTGGTGTTAATCCAAGGACTGATTAACCTAGCTTTCTGAAGTTTACATACCTCAAGTTTTGACATTTTTTGCAATTATCAATTATATTACTTAATATACTAAAAAAATAACTGAAATTTGCACTAACATTATCTGATGCAGAACATAGGTAATGAGAATAATTTTTAAAATGTATTGCATGGGCGTCAGGGGAAGAGCTTTGGATTGGTTCGAATCGTATCTTATGGGCCGTAGACAGGTGGTAGAAATATCTCACTTAGATAGTTCAAGATGCTTAAGTAAACAATATTCTGAAGAGCTGTCAGTAGCAGCAGGGGTCCCTCAGGGCTCAGTTTTAGGACCCATCTTATTCCTTCTTTTTATGAATGACGTTAACAACAGTGTCAATAAGGGGGATCTTTGTCTTTTCGCCGACGATACGTCACTCATTGTTACAGGTAACAATAGAGATGAATTAGAAGTTACTTCATTCATTGAGGCAAACTCACTACTACAGTGGCTAACTCAGAATGGTATTCTAATAAATTCAGATAAGACTAGCTTAATAAATTTTCACATTAGAAATAACTCTGTCACACACACCTCTCTCCAACTTGGCGAATCGTCTGTTTCGCCTATGGATGTTGTCAAGTTCCTAGGTTTACATATCAATTCCCGATTAAACTATGTAGATCACATACACAGTATCAGCTGTAAACTAAGTTCATGCCTTTACGCTATAAGGAAGCTGTCATTTTTTTGCAATAAGGAGATTCTGCTGACTGCCTACTACGGTTGTTTTTTCCCATACCTCGTTTATGCTCTTCCAATTTGGGGTTCGGAGTGCTTAAGCACAAAATATTTGTTCTGCCTTCAAAAAAAGGTTATACGTACTATTTTTGGCCTTCGACAACTGGAATCTTGTGTGACTACATTCCGTAGTAATAATATTCTAACATTCCCTTCTTTATTTATTTTTGAATCCTTAATATTTTACATGAAGAATAGAGATTATTTTCCAGCTTCAAGATCGGCAGCCTATAATTTCCGTCACCAAAATAATCTTCTAATACCTAAACATAAAACAACATTTTTTCAAAGAAGCGCCCATTACACCTGCATAAAGCTATTTAATGCCCTACCAAACCATCTCAAGAAAGTAAATTCAGTCAGTGAATTCAAGAGGGGTCTGAAAGAATTCTTGATAGGCAAAACCTACTACAGTATTCAAGCTTATTTAAATGATAGCTTATGTGCATAATTTTGTTTTAAGCAGTTTTAACAGTTTTAAGCAATTTTGATTTAATTAGTTGTATTTCTTTGTAAATTTAAGTATTTTTGATGTGACCCATGCCAACGCTTGTAAAGTTTAAAGGCAATAAAGAAATTTTGATTTGATTTGATTTTGATTTGATACACTCCAATTTACAGAACTTATTTTTAACCTTTTCAAAATCAACAACGACAGCAACACTAGTTTTGTTCTGGATATTGCAATTATTACTAGACTGATTTTGTAATTGGTTAAATCCTATTCTTAAGCCTAACATACAATGATCTGTCAAACCTACGTCGAAAACTGCACTCTTAATATGGTAGTATTACGGTGTCTAATAAAAATGTGATCTATACAAGTTTGGGAATTAGTAGTTATTCTATTTGGGGAGTCTATAAACTGAACAAAACCATTACTGTTTAACATACTTAAATAGCTGTGTGAACTTGGCGTATTATCAATTATATTAAAGTTAACATCTCCAATAAGGATAGTACTGTTAGGAATGGATTCTAACTTATTACCTAATTCCAGAACAAAATCATTTTCAGAATAACTGTGCAATCTATAAATACAAAAGATATTAAAAAACAATTCCTTACTTTTGAGGGATATGTCGTTTTGGGTGATTTTATATGTTAATTTTAAACATCTATCTCTTGTGTAATGATAATGTGGACATTCCATTACAATATGGTCTAATGTTTCATTCGATCCGGATGTACATTTAAGGCAGAGCGGTGTAAAGTATGATTGAAATTGGAAAAATCTGCTATTTACATTTGCATTGTTAAATATGAGTCTACATAAGTTGACAATATCTCTTCTTTTCTATTTTAGTGTTCTAAACCATAGTTCATTGCTGTGAAAATCCATTATGTCTTTATACCAAGACGCCTTAGAAGAGTTTATAAGAGTTTGTTTTAAAATATTGTTGGTCATTAATTTTTGATAGGATTTCAAGTCGTTCATTGGTATTTGAAGATTATTTCTAATATACCTTGTTTGGCAAGTTTGTCCATATATTAATTGTGGCTGATTCCTCAATGAAATGAGATCCATTGTATTGCAAAATGTTTTTTACTTTGGATCATATTTCCTATAATGTAGATTATAAGACCTGCCTGCTCACCATCTTGTATTGCCTTAATAGCTTGGACAGCTGATTGTGAGCCTGTACCGTACATATTAAAATGTTCTTATTTTTATATGTATTCACATAACATATAGCTTTTAAAATTGCCACAGTAGTTCTGCTGAGTAGCTGGAAATGTGTTTGCTGATTTTATATTCACAAGATATTTTAAAACTAGGATTATATATGTTAGTTGATGCCATTGATAACGATCCATAGTCGCAGGAACAGAACCAACAGAAGTCACAGGGAGGGCCGGTTGTAGACATTTTTCTAGTAAGCGAACAAAATGTTGGCACCCCCTCCATAAAATAAAAACTTGATACAGTATGTATTCTCTCTGGATACTAATACTTGTGAATACCAGTAAAATAAATAAAAATAATTAGGGATTAAAGAATAAGGTTTAAGATTCAATATCATAGTTAACTTAACTTATATATTTAATGAATTTTTTAGACCTTAAAGCTCAATTATATATAAAAATCGAAAATACACCGCATGTCAGCTTACAAAAATAACAAATTATTTACTCGTAAATTAAAGGTAAAACTTAGAAACACTGAAAACAAGGAACTACTCAAATACAGATGAAACCCGTAAAAATAATAATAACCGTAATAATTTAGAGACCTTTAATTTTAAATGAAGCATGACATAGTTTTATGTTAACAAATGTTTACCTAACCCCCCTCCCCATTTAGGTAAAAACCTTGTAGTCCTTGAATTATGCTGTGAATTATGTATCTTTTTTGCTCTTTCAGCTCGGAACACTTCTTTGTGACTAGAACGGTTGATTTTGATTTAGCATTAAACTGTTCAACCAATGATTGCAGAAACTGTTGTTATGCCTTCTTCTATAATGCTGCTGCTGCTACAGGTGTCTTCTCCTTTGAGCTCGGAGTAATACTGGTGCATGGTTAGCGGCGCACTCTCGTATTTATATCCTCTATTACCCATACTATTATGCTTGGCGCACTCTCGTATTTATATCCTCTATTACCCCTACTATTATGCTTATCTCCACCATTGTTATATTCCAGAGGGTTTTCTAAAAAAGCAGCTAGACGGTGAGCTTTTTTTAATGCACAGTGTGAATAACTATGTTTTTGATTTTGTACACAAACACCATCGTAAACCCCTTTAAAACCTTTTTCAATACATGTATTGTAAACATTTCTGGTTGTATATAATTGAATGTAGTTTCGTTTCTTACATCCAGTTGTATACAATTACAATTCTTAGGACGTGGTGCATCTTGTACTGCGGCCACTTTTTCATGGCTCTTAGAGATTCCATTTGATGAAATTATGTGTCCTAGATACTCAACTTGTCTCTCAAAGAATTTACACTTTTTCCAGTTTACTCTAAGATTGTTGTCCATTAGTTTTTTCATAACTTCTCTCAGTCTTACGTGATGTTCTTCCAATGTTCTTCCTTCAACAATAATGTCATGGTAGAAAACATGGACTCCTTCGACTCCCATTAAAATCATCGTAATTCTTTCTTGCCAAATAGCAGGAGCTATGTTTATTCCAAACATCAGCCTGTTCACGCCATAAACACCCTTGGTTGTGGAAATAGCTTGTATCATGGCACTCTCGTCATCCATTTCCACATTTAGATACGCTTGTTTGATGTCTAGTGTTGTGAAAAACTTGCCTTTGCCTATCGAAGCAAAAATGTCTTCCGTTCGTGGTATCGGAAATGAACAGTTCTCTATGGCTTTATTTACTGAAACTTTGTAGTCTGCACAAAGTCGAACTGTGCCATCTGGTTTAACGATCGGCACTACTGGTGTTCCCCAGGCTGAGTAGGATACCTTGGCAATGATTCCATCATTTTCAAGTCTGTCTATTTCCTGTTCTACCTTGGGTTTCAAGGAGTATGGTAAAGGTCTGGGAGGCTTAAACACTGGAGATGCTCCTGCCTGCAATTTGATATGCCCTTTATACTCAGGAATATTTCCTATGTCGTTGTTGAAAAGCAATTTAAAATCATCTTTGAGGCTGTTAAGAAGTTTCTCCTTTTGTGTTTCATTCATGTCCTCTACAGTATATATATTAGTATTGGTTCCCATTAGTACCATCCATTCTCGTCCAAAAATTGCTTGCAGTTCCCAGGCAGAACATAAATGTTTCGTCGTCCCTCTTGATTGTTTAGCCTAATAGAAACTGTAGCAAATCCTAACGGCTTAATAGCTTCGCCTGTGTAAGTTCAGTTTTCAACAATTCTTTTTGAGGAAAAAGCCTTTTAAAAGCTTGAACTGAAATTGTAGACACTGTTGACCCAGTATCGTACTCAAACGTAACTGGTCTTTGGTCTACCAAACAGTTCACCAATATTCTTTTTGGCTTAGGTTGCATTTCTGGTAAATTATCACTGTTCAATTGTTTCATGGATGCATTAAGTTGATCTGGTGTCATATCTGATCCGGTTTCTAAATTTTCATCCCCTGCTAACTGTTTTGTTTGTCCTACTTTCCACTGGTTTTGACATACTCGTTTTATATGACCCACTTTCTTGCAAATGAAACATGTTGCTGACTTGAACAAACAGTCTTCTTTTCCATGGCTTGTAGATCTACAGCGGTAACATTTGTCATTTGTCTTCGGCTTTTCATTGGATAATGATTTTTTTTTGATAATACTAACACTTTCATTACCTTGTATTAGGTCAGCCTATTCTGTGGCCTTTTCCATAGCCTGGGCAGTCTCTACACACTCTGAAAGGGACATATTATCATGACTTTTCAGCAGTTCTTTCAATATATTCTTGTTGTGCAACCCTGATATGAACTGCTGTCTTACATGTGCTTCTTGAGTTGATGCCCTGCATTTTTTACATTTGAAGTTGCAATATTTAGCCAACTTCTTTAAATCACAAAGGTATTGTTTTACAGACTCTCCTTCTTTTTGTTTTCTTCCGGTGAAATTGTATTGTTCAGTGATAAGGCTTGGTCTAGGGTTGAGTAACTTATCAACTACATCTACCAGTTCCTGGTACTTCCTTGAGCTAGGTCTGTCTGGACTAAGATGATCGCAAAGCTGCTGGTAAGTACTTACACCCATAGTATGAATCAATATCTGAGTTTTTCTCATGTCATTATTTTCATCAACACTCACCATAGCAAAATAATTTTCAAGTCGTCCAATGAACGAGTCCCATGTTTCGGTGTCTTCTTGAAACTTTTCAAACGCAACATTACACCAAGCACCTCTCTCCTCTTGCATCTTGTTTTTGATAACTTCTCTTTCTGTTTCAACCAAATTGTCACTCTGATACTTCTTTCTTCTTGAAGTTATTTTGTTTAGTTTTCTTCGTCGCCAATAAAATAACTTGATTAAAATGAAACAACTAAAAACGTTCAACTCATTTGTAATAGCCCATTTTATAAACTGATTTTTCCAAACAAATACATTCTGGTCATAACATTCTTATTATAAAATAATCAGCTGATTGTAAAGATTAAATCAGCATTAATATATAACAGAAGGCAACGCTAGTCGTATGTGTAAACGAAATATAAACTCATTTGCACCAGTTTGGTGTCCGTAAACAAATGAGTTATAAGAATAGAAGTTAAAACGAAGGAAGAGAGTTAGCTTGGGTTAAACGTAGCAAGGAAAGAATGGCTACAACGACTGCAGATGACGCTATACGAACATTTTTAAGAGAAATGATTTTAGCCCGACTCCTATTGCACCAACGCTTATTGGAGAAGAACTGTGCGGGGCGGCGGTTCTCACCTGGCTATCTGCTGCCCATCCGAAGTGGGCAGGGGCCTCCTTGACCGCTCATCCGCTCAAGCCGAAGCGAGCCGGAGCGCCCAAGGACCCTCGCAGAATCACCTATACCTACCTATCTTCTGCCGCACCTGCTCAGCGGGCTTCCATTAAGCTCTCCGCAGGCAGCTTTCCACCCAGTTCAGCCAGCCACCGATGCCTCTCCAGCCAGGCCCAGGCTCCCGCATCTTTACCGCACTGGCCAGTGGGCTTCAGCGAGTCGAGGCGAGCCGGGCTCTGCGTCTTCACCGCTCTTGCCAGTGGAATCCCAGTAAGGCAGGCTCCCGGTCTCTTCACCACACTTGAAAGCGGGCTTCCTGTTATTCAGGCCAGTCTTCATCGCAGTGGCCCCCGCAGCAGTATGGAGAAACCATACAACACTGACCTTTTTACATGATATTTCTCCCTCACAATTCCCAAATTATGGGGTATCCCCCTCGAATTTCCCTTAAAATTCCCTCAAGTTTTCCCACACCAGTTTTCTTTGTTTTCGTTTTTTGTAAGAGAAATTCCCTCTCAGGAGGGAGAAATTCCCCGGTTCCAGAGTATTTCGTGGGAAAATCCCTCTAAAATAGTTTTTCTTTGTTTACACGGTTATTTGTGCTCCGATTTGGACGGGAGAGGTTGCGTTTTATTCATCTTATAATACTCTATTTATTTCACGCTACTCGTACGCATAGTCTCATACATCAGTCTGTTGGTGGGGGAAAACATCCTATAGATAAAGCGCTGCGCATTTACAAACGCGTCAGAATCATCTCAACTTTTCTCTATGGAGGGTAACACTTATGAAAATATTCAAGATCCAACTGTTTCCTCTATAACACGTAGTACGACACAGGAAAATGATGTTAGTCAAGGTCAACTGCCACAGAACCTACCAATACAAGTAATGGGAGGTAGCAGTACCGTCAAGACAGATGCTGAAGCTATGATTAGATCTTTGGTGGGATTTTAACTTTTTGGAACTGTGCGGGTTTATTCACAATCAAATTGAGCTTTATGTATTAGATTTCTGTTATATGCTTGTCAAGTCTTCTTAAGCTTTAAAGTCTGTAGAAAAACTTAAAAATGGGTAAATACGTTGAAGAAAATAATTTTGAGCTAAAGTATAATATAACAGCAACTACCTGAGCTCTAATTTTGGAAATACAAAGTTTTTATTTCAGTTGGATTGAACTCATTTATTAGAAACCGGTTATTACCCCACCACTTTTACCCCCACCACCATTTATCCTATACTTAACAGAGGTGAGTAGTCCATTTTAGCACAGTCCACTCTCAACATGCATTAGGGTAACAACCAAACAGGTGACTTGAATGAAAACTTATTAACAATTATGTTTGAGCTGAGGTTTGCTAAACCAACCTGGACTTTAGAATCTCCAGAAAAACTCCAACGTAGGGGTGAAATAGCACAATCTGTTGAAGATACAAAGTTAAGGTTTAAGTGTACAATGATGAGAACTACAAGGTTTGGTCAACATTTTATAGTGTTTTATAGTGTGTGTTTATAGAGTCTGCGAATATCAATGCAACGTACGGTCCTGATAACTGTGCCCCAGTAGCAAAAATTGTTGGCAAATTGTTGGCCCAATATAGCTGCTAACGGTTGGCCAACGGTATGTTTTGGCAGTAAGTCTTACGGTTGGCCAACAAACCAATTCCCAACGTAGGGCCAACCATCAACTATGTTGTTGGGCCAACCAATAATAAAGTTGTTGGGCCAACAGTTTTGAAATACCAGCAGCCAACTGTAAATTTGTGCCCATAAATGAAACTAGAAAAATATACTGATTTTGTTCAAAATTAGATTTTGTGCACTTCAGCAGCCTGAAATATTTGTGTACTGTTAAAGTACCCAATAAAACAATTCATTCAAATCCCATTGTTATTGGAGAGTGAAGTGTAAAATATCAACATTCAATATCTTATGATTATTTAAATTCAAATTCCATGAAATTGAAATAATACTATCATAAATATACCATGCCACTATGCTCACTAATAATTCTCGAACTACTTTAACTTTGGATATTATACAATCCAAAAATAATCTATAGCCATGGCAGGAAATCAAATATAAAACTTGTACATTTATGTTTGATATAATCAAATTTCACAAGCTTTGTATTATCTATTAATAATGTAGAAAAACTCTTTAATTACATTATTTACAAAAGTTAACCAAACATATGATCAACTGTCAAGAACCTGAAATATTCAAAAATTAGCACAATATATCCGGTAACATTCAACAATAGTCAATTTTGGAATTAATATTTTATTTAAAAAAAAAAGCTCTTTACTAAAACTGACTTAATTTCCTTTAAAAAATTAATTGTAATTACACAATATGGGAGCAATGGGTTGGAAATTAAAGAGATATGCGACATAATTATGATTTATTAAAACAAATGGACAAAACACAAAATAAAAAGTATATACATAAAAACCTCTTTACCTCAGAGACAAATACATTTTTGATTTATGTTTATACATTTAACATATTGCAAAAACTTACTATCGTTGCACAAAAGAAGTTTTAAATCCTCAAACTGGCAGTTATTTTTTCCCAGTGGGAGGCGATTTTTGCCTAACGTGCAGATGTTTGTTATATAATTCATAAAAAAATAGTTATTTACTATAAACCTACTTATATTATGTACATAAATATGTAAGCTATCATATAAACTATGAATTATATCAACAAAGTTGTTCCTTTTTTCGTTGTATATAACATATATGTAAACATTCTAAATTTATAAATCATGAAAAGAGGAGGGTACCCCTTAAAACAATGTTAAGATAATAAAATTAAAAATATGAAACAGCCAAAATATTTTAAATTTCATCTTGTTTTAGGAAATATATACATTATAAATCATATAGGTGAAAATAAA
>JAQJVL010006565.1:0-28410 GCA_035578905.1 Stictocephala bisonia | reverse complement strand
TTTTTTCGGTCAAATGAAAAAATAGATATATATCTATATATAGATATACATATATATCTGTGGCGAACTTCTATTAATTATTAATCTGAAAACACCTTAAATCGCCAAAACTGTGTGTAACATTTGCACATACGATATTTTTTTCCTGTCAAATTGTTGAACGGTTTTCTGACTAGGTTAGACAATAACACAGTTGGAGTGTAAAAGGTGGTAAAGTACGATAATTTTGATTCGTAAACTCACTGAATGGTTCCCTGTTCACATTGACGTCAATGTAAATTTTAAAACAATCACGAATCAACCCAAGTGAGGGAGAAACATGTTGGAAGACCTTTTCTAGACAAAATACGACGAATTTAGATTCAGAAAATAATTGTTATTGAACCAAAGTCTTATCAAACATCTTGTTTTTTGTTTATAAGTTTGTAATTTAGCTGCCCAAAATCTTCACTGTATAACTAGTTGGCACTTAGCTGATATTTCAGACTGCATCTCGTCGCCAATTTCGGCTAGATCTATTATATTAGCCGACTACATCTATGGTTTTCATTCAATTACACCAGGTTTTCATAAATTTCTCGTTATGAAATAATTATTTATCTGTTGTTCAGTGTAGCCTCACGTATCGAAGTAGTTTCAAGTTGACTAATGTAATTTAAATGTTCAACTTGTATATAATTATCGTCCTTAAACATGAATTCAATGTAAAAGTACAACATATTATGTTTAATTATTAGACTAATGTTTAAACTCAGATCTAGAGTCCAAGGCATGAGCATGATTATCATGCTTGAAGATGAATTTAATGTGAATTTACTATAATTCATGGAAAGGATTGACAATTATGCTCTGCAGGGTAACAGCCTTGATTATATACACCTACAATAGACAAACCATCTAATAGGAATATTTGTGACTGTAATTTGGTTAGTTAGTGAGGCCCGCAACCACAGCTGGTTTAAACTGCATTACATTTACATGGAACTACACTAGTGCTCCACAATGGACCACAAAAACAGCTGATATTTTGAGACTCAAAATTTAACATTGGATGGGAGATCTATTTGTATATAAAATCAATGGTAACAGTAAGTAACAACAGCAGAACAAGGGGTTGCCCCGACGTTTGTTTTCATATAATACTAATTATTTTTTTCAATTTAGATAGACAATATCTCGTGTTTTAGTAATTGACTTCTTTGTGCATTATTTTACAGAACAATCTTTAATCCACATAATGTATTGAAGAGAAACCTTCAACAAGATCATTATTTTCCCTCCAACATGATTGTTACATTTATTACAAAAATTGACTTGATAAAAGACATTCAAATTTAACATAAAATATTTCATTAGTTTTTTGTAAGACTGAGATGGTCACCAATTAAAGTGAGTGGATAAAGGTTGGTCTATAAAAATATGGCTTTAAAAGAAGGAACTACAAAATGATTTGTAACAAATGAGAATAATTTTCTTTATTAACTATGTATTTAAGTTTTTAAATTGCCTTAAGGACGTCTTTTTTACGGGGAAATTTTTTTATATTAACAATTTTTTATATTTTTTTTTATGTTTTTGAATGTCTGCTGTTATTTCCCTATCACACCAGAAGTATTTACTAAACCTTCTGATTACCAGCACATACATATTCATCAGATATTCAATCAAGAACTTTCAGTTCCATACCTTCTTCCTGATGAGTGACATAACACCGATGCGTGTCAGAACATGCTGCCTGCTCAGGCCTTCACGAGGCACTCCATCTGCAAATGTATCTGCATTGTCTGCTCCGGGCTCACACAGATGGCGCATGAAGAGTGAAACATAAGCCTTGAAGTTCTTCTCAGACTTCCCACGCAAGTCTCGCACCAGCCTGGAACACCTAGAAGTCACGCAACACTCACCGGCGCTGCGCTCACGCAGACAGACTGCACTATCACTAGACTACCCATATTTTATGTCTTCGGACTATATTTTCTATTAATAATGTGAAATAATTGAAACTCCGAAAATAGGAGAAATGTGTTCTTTTTTTAAAGGTCTACAATTTAAATATATAAAAACCTCCAATTTATAATTGGACATAAACACAATATACAAAAAAAGTAAATTAAGAGAGTATAAGATACTTATGTCAGTACCTAGACACTTAGGGATACATTATAATGACCTATTTGAATTAAGATTTATGGTAAGCCCGGCTATTAATAACTGTATAACAAAAATACTGTCAAATACGACATGTAAATAGACATATTATTACGAAACTTTTGATCAAATATCAATTTCTCAGTTAATTTCAGTCATAATTACCTCCAACTATTGAACAATACAAAATATAGTGTAACAAATAAGATTATTACCATTTCTATAATGCAACTGATAATGATAAGACATTAACACTGACAGAAGCTGTCCTCTGTTGCAGTATCAGAGTTTGCAAACTCAGTAACCGATTAAAAAGAGTTAATGAATTATACAAACTAATATAAATTATTCACTTGAAACTTTCCGAATTTATTGGGTGCTCAGTGCAAACAAATTAGCTAATACTGTTTATAAAAATGTTTATAACTCACTGGGAAAAACAAAACTACTTTTAATTGAAGACCGTTAAAGTTTTGAATAAGTGTGTATAAGTTTTGAAACTTACTTATTTGTTATATGAATGTTCTTATAAAAGAAGTAGCATTATTTAAACAGTTTCATGAATAAAAATATCAGTGATACAGTCAAATTATTAATCTTTAATAAATAAACCATTTCGCATTATTAATTTTAATAATAACTATGAATTGCTATGTTTATGAATTATCTAAAAAAATACATATGCACTACTGTATTTCACATTGTTCTTGTCAGTTTCAAAGATGAGTCTGTGATTTCTAAGCCTCAGTGAGACAGTTTTATCAAATTTAAAAGTACTCAAAAAAATAATAACATAATTTTATGTTTGTTAATAATTGTCAGATAGTAAAACCATTAGATGTATTTATGAAAAAATGGAACATTTCAATTAGAAATTAATATGACGTACCATTGTGAGTTGAAAGCATCCTGTGGAGGCATGCCATAGCGCATGATAGCATTCAAGAAGGCCTTACGCTGTCTGGCGTTGAAACCAAGTACCTGAAATTAACAGCTGTCTTAAAATTACTTTGCTCCACCATACATTACCTGAATGGTGATTGTATAAATAGTTATTTATATGGTAGAGAAAAGATTAAAATATCATATTTTTTATGATGGCGGAGTAGGATGCCAAGTAACAACTGAGGATACTTCCTGAAAGTGTCTTAGTTGGACAGATTTTTAATTGCTAATTTTCTAAGTAATATGCAGAATAATACGAGGGTCGTCCAGAAAGTAAAGAACGATTGCGCATCACGGACGGCGCAGTTCCCCCACCACCGCGGGAGTGGGCTTATTCTTTAGTCCAAACCTTCCGCTTCAGTTTGAGCTGTGTAGTGGTGCCGTGAAATCACGTTTGCGTCTCTTGTGGAAGTTCAAAATGGCGGCGCCAATTGAAAATCCCGCCAAGTGTGAAGTCCGTAGTGTGATTCGGTTTCTGAATGCGCAGCATGTTCGACCCATAAAAATTTATAGGCAAATTAAGGCAGTGTACGGTGACAATCCAATGAAAGAGTCATCGGTGAGAAAATGGTGCATTCAATTTAATGAAGGCAGAACTAGTGTGCACGACGAGGAACGAAGCGGAAGGCCGTCACTCGTTACTGATGAGTTGACAGCGAAAGTTGAGGAGAAAATTCAAGAAAACCGGCGTTTCACTTTGAGTGGTCTACTGGCATTTTTTGTTGAATTTGTTGAACTTTGAGAACTACCGCTCAAAGTGAAACGCCGGTTTTCTTGAATTTTCTCGTCAACTTTCGCTGTCAACTCATCAGTAACGAGTGACGGCCTTCCACTTCGTTCCTCGTCGTGCACACTAGTTCTGCCTTCATTAAATTGAATGCACCATTTTCTCACCGATGACTCTTTCATCGCATTGTCACCGTACACTGCCTTAATTTGCCTATAAATTTTTATGGGTCGAACATGCTGCGCATTCAGAAACCGAATCACACTACGGACTTCACACTTGGCGGGATTTTAAATTGGCGCCGCCATTTTGAACTTCCACAAGAGACGCAAACGTGACTTCACGGCACCGCTACACAGCTCAAACTGAAGCGGAAGGTTTGGACTAAAGAATAAGCTCACTCCCGCGGTGGTGGGGGAACTGCGCCATCCGTGATTCGCAATCGTTCTTTACTTTCTGGACGACCCTCGTATATTAAAAAGATAGAGGGGTCCTCACAACAAGAAATGGCATTATGGTTTAATTAAGGAGGGTTAGAACTGCAATACATACTTGATACAACTAACTCACAAACAGTTTGATACCAATGAAAAGTAACTAAATACATACCAATTCTTTGAAAAGATCATCCTTGAAAAAAAAAAAAAAATAAGGTACCACAAATCTTTAATTTGTTAACTGAAATAAATTAGTTCAAAGGAAATTTTCAGTCAAGGGTCAACATTTCGGATCATTCACTGTTTAGGTAAGTATCCTCCTTGTTTGTTATTTACTTACCTCAATATTACCACCAACTCTTGCCAGAAGGGGCGGCAGTGGTCTGTCCTTCTCCTCTCGCCTTTCCGGCCTCCTTTTCTTCCTCCCTCCTTCAATTCCTAAAAATAAACGCAAATGTTAAATAAATTGCAAAATAATGGTACAATGGCACCAGAAAATCACAGCCTTACCATTTACTAAGTTTATTTTGATCAATTAATTGTGTGTTGTCTAACTAAGATCAATGCTTATGCATGGGAAAAAGATGTGTTATTGGGAGTGCCAATATAGCATTGCATTTTTTTAATTAAAGGATTGCAATTTCTGCTATCAAAAGTTAATCAGTTATACATTACCAGTCTGACCACTCTGCAGTAATTATCATTACCACGGGTGTGACCATTTTAAAATTGATGCACCACTGTCTTGTTCTGCATTCACTTGTTTTACTATTTCATTACATTTAACAAAACATATTTAGGAAAACAATATGATCTGACTTTTCAAATAAGAAAAGAAAAAAATTTATTTTTCCAAAATATCACCATTAGGACGATTTTTAAATGCCTCCTGGCCTAATTAAAATTCCCTGGATTTCCCCTATCATTCATAATTCTCAAAAATATGTACACATATACTCTATAGTTATGAATACATACACCTTTTACACTAGTTCTTTCCTATTACAATTTTGTAAAAGAAGTACACTATCTACGTACATTAAAATAAATAACTCACCATCAGCTTTTTCATCAAAGTCATCATCTTCTTTGTCATCATCTACACATAGAAACATTGATTAGAAAGAGGTCTGCAGAAATTACAACATAAAATAAAATATATCTCAATAACTTAACACTGAAAAACTACACAGAATCTACTCTTGGCAGTCTGCTCAATTAATTACTCTGCAACCCCAACATAGCCCCTGAGAATACGATGAAAGTTGTCAAGATTAAAATGATCCTTCTGTTCTATTAGTAAAATACTAACATTTTTAATGTGGGAGGGCTATTAGAAAGGTTCTGCTATTAATAGTGCTATTAGCAGTAAATTGACGTTTAATTATTGACAACTAAGTTATTTAGAGCTAGACATATTTTAGTAACTATTTCATTAACTACTGATTACTGACCCTTTATCAATAGTAAAACATCATCAATCTGTCTCCTTTTTTTTAATAAAACTAAAACAGCATGAATTTAAATTGGTTTGTACAGTTGTATAAATATTACTTATATATCTAGCAATAATAATAATCAGCTGTTATTTGCAGAAATTATTGTAACTTAGATATAATAAAACAACAGAAAACTAACTGCTTTAACAATAAGTGAATTTCCAATTATTCAAAATCTTTAAATGATAAAAACTCTGTATTATTTGTTTCGTCTTCAAATAATGAATAGCTTTATAGTATACTAACCAGAAGGTGCAGAAAAGTCGGAATTATAATCGGAGAGGTTCTCCTGCCAAGAAGCATCCACATTCTCTCTTTCTACAACACCTCCATCAGTGTAGTTGACCTAGATCATAAATGATGATTATAGAAGTTTAAAATCCACATTATAATGTATGAAACATTGTTTAGTAAACATGGCTGGTTTTAGTGTAGTGGCTGGTGGCGCTGTGGCTTGGTGGTGGCGGTAATGAGTGATTGTGCCGAATGAATGTAGTTTTGAATAAATGTAATGAATAACTGAAGTTTTGTGTGAGAGAGTCAAATTATTTCAAGTTTAAATATAATTTTTCACATTTTTTGACTTTGTATGTTTTGACTTTGAAGCCCTAACTTCGCCTCCTGTAATATGAATAAAGACGTTTTTCATTTGATGTTACAAAGTTGCATGCTGAACTACAATGTGGTAAACTTGCCTGTTTCCTGACACGTTTGCCCTTTCCAAGAGTTCTGCTGATGTCTTCTTGTTGCTGCTCATAATGATGCCTCAGTAGCTTAACCCAATATGCCGGATCTGTGTTCTCAGCTTCCTGCTTTATCACTTCTGTGCCCACTTCTTCTTCCTACAACATAAAATGTAAGTTCTTGACACACTAATATTATTATTGTTTGCATTTAGACATACATTACTACAAATTAAACACAATTGGCAAAAAAATTATTTAGTTTTTATTGCTACTGAGAAAACTTGTGACTCAATATAGTAATAATTGTATTTGGCAAACACTTCAGAATAGAACAATATCAATAGAATGGATTTAAGAGCTGTCTAGAGGACATCAGTGAAAAGTGAGGACCTATGCGGGAGACTGGTTTAAGATACAGAAAAATATATAACTAGGAGTAGGGGTGTGCGAGTAGTGATTTTTGAGTTGAGTCAAGTAGTTGCATTTTTTTCGAGTATCGAGTATTTTCGAGCGAGTATTTACAGAAGAATTTCCTGTTCACCCAAGACAACTGTAAAAGGCAGACACCATCCTAAGCCGATAATAAGTTTTGCCTGATTCGTAAATATATACATCTAAACTGAACACAATAATTTTGATTTGTTGTTTGTAACTCTAACATTTGATAAATAAACCTTTTTACTTCCTGCCTTCCGATATTTTGATGTGGCATTGTTTTGCTTAACCTTTTTCCTTTTTTCATAGCTAATATGATGTAAGAAACTAAGAAAGTATATTATTAATTGAAACAACGTGTATTATGAAGATTTAATCTGTTCACTCATATCACAGATCAGATTTTCTATGCAAGCCAATTATACTGTTTCACAGCCGGCCGATATGTTTATCTGATGGTTCAGTTCAAAGTGTACCGCGCAAACGTAGCGAAGCTTGTCGGCAAAAGCTGCATCCAACCAAATTGATGCTAAAATTCAGGCCTCATTGCCAAACGCAGTCATTTGCTTTCAGAATTGCCTCCTCTCAACAAAAAATTGATTGTGTACACGCCAAGAGGAGTGGATCTGTATTCTGTGGGTATTTAATTCAGTAATAAAGAGGTTACAACTAACCGGAAATAAGCTGTGAATTGTATAATCAAATTTGAAAATCTGGATGACATAGACTGTAGTTCAATCGATTGAAAATAACTAAGCATGTTTACTAAAAAATGTATAGTCGCTTAGGACTAATTAGTTTTTAAATTATGATCGGTAATGAAATGTGTGTAACTAGAAACTACTTCGATACATGAGGCTACACTGAACAGATAAATTCATAACGAGAAATTCATGAAAACCTGGCGTAATCGAATGAAAGCCATAGACGTAGTCTAGCCTATATTAGCGACGGATGCAGTGCCAACTAGTTATACAGTGTTGATTGTGGGCAGCTATATTATAAACTTATGAATAAAATACGAGACGTGTGATAAGGCTTCGGTTCAATAAAATTTATTTTCCGAGTCTCTAAATTCGTTGTAAAGTATTTTTTTTAGAAAAGGTCTTCCAACATGTTTCTCCCTCTGTTGGGTTGATTCGTGATTGTTTTACAGTTTACATCGATGTCAATGTGAACAGAGAACCGTTGAGTGAGTTTACGAATCAAAATTATCGTACTTCACCACCTTTTACACGCCAACTATGTTATTGTCAAATCTAGTCAGAAAACCGTTCAAAAATTTGACAGAAAAAATATTGGATGCGCAAATGTTACACACACAGTTTTGGCGATCTAATGTGTTTACGGAATAATAATTAATAGACGTTCGCCATGGATACATATCAGTAGTAGGGGTTTGCCGTTCCTGGCCCAGTATTATCTAGGGTGGATAATCCACCGTAAATTTTAGATTGATAATTTCATAATTTGGTTAGATTGATAATTTCACAGTTTGCTTGGATTGACAATTTTTCATGGTTGAAAATTTTGTGTTTGCCGTTCCTGGCGCAGTGCTAGGCGTGAATTTTGATGGGGAAAAAATATGAGTGTTGAATGTTCTAGTTTTACGCGTGGGGTTGAGTTTTGGTGCGCGGTGAATCCAGCCAGAACGCCGGTCGAGATTTCTGCAGTGGCATCGTTTCGCGGAGCGCTGTGTAGGCAGTCCCGGTGGCGCGGTGTTTGTGGAACATTATAAGTGATTCGATCGCGGCACCCATTCCCCCGCTGGGTTGTTTGACACGATAACATTCACGCGGTTGTTTGCATGAGATTTCGGTGGTGGATGCGGCTGCTCCGTCACTTGGCTGTCATCTTCCCTCGTCATCTCATCCATCGTCTTCCCTCATCACCTTAATACAATAATTTCACATCTTCCACAATACTCCAAAAAGTCTTCCACAATACTCCAAAAAGTCTTCCCTTAACGTTCGCGTTTCGTTCAAATAACGTTCAAGTATCGTTCAGGTGACGTTCAAGTATCGTTCAGGTTTCGTTTATCTTCCCTCGTCGTCCTCGTCGTTTCTTCACTCTTCCACTCCAAAATACGACAAATGTTCAGGGTGGTCAGAGGAGACAGCTAACTCCATACAAATGGCTACTTATAAGACTAATGTCAACTCATCAGCACTTCTGAGTGCTAACGATATGGCTTCAAAGAAGCAATGTCCTACTTGCAATGCGTTTGTACATGCATCAAATATGTCTCGACATCGTAAGACGAAAAGATGTATCGCAGCTTCCACAGGCTACCAATCAACGGTGCTAGCGCTCGGACCTCTTCCTTCAACCACTACTGTATGTCCTCAGAAGGAAACTTGTCCAGCATGTGGTGTTGACGTTCTGGCTAAAAATATGTCACGACACCGTAAATCGAAACGCTGTTTGAGTATCGCAGTTTCAAATAATCCTAACACTGCAATGCCAGTACTCAACCAGGCATCAAACTATTCGCAAAAGAAACCATGCCCAAATTGTGGAATTGAAGTGACTGCATCCAACATGTCACGGCATCGTAAATCGAAAAGATGCATCACGACTTCTTCTCCTGAGCAAACTGCTGCAGTTCCAGATATTCAGACAAGCTCAATTTCGAATGATGCTACAAAACAGGCATGTACTATATGTGGCACCGAAGTTTCTATTCGTAATATGCTTAGACACCGCAAATCCAAAAAGTGTAACACTAATACGATGCTACGCAACAGTCAAACGTTTTGGAATCAAACCAGCTCTAGAATCGGTAATGTGTTGGGTATGCGAAAAGTCTATTGTAAAACCTAGATATGCCTCACATGTAAAATCGAGGGTTCATAAACGAAGGGCAATGATGTATCCATACTCCACAGAATCGGTATTGTGTGAAGTATGTGAGAAGACTATCGAAAAGTCTAATTTGGTTTCCCATGTAAAATCTGAGGACCACAAACAAAGGAGGATGATGCTACCTTCGGATTTCGTTGTGTCCAATCCAACAATCAAAAGAATAGAGGAACGTTTTGCTCAACGACTTCCAGCCTCAGGTCCTGAAATATCCGAACTTGTTGCAAAATATCCGAAGTCGAAAGTTAATCGCCGGCCTGTAAAACCACTCCAGACATACGATGAAGATTTTGTGAAAAGAAAACGTACGACACCAATCAATCCCATAGCTTACGCTCGCAAGACAAACAAGCGACCAAATAGTCCATTGCTAGATGATGCTTCCCCAATATCTTCTCCTCCCTCTCACTTTGAGGTAGATTGGTCAGCCCCATTCCTTCTCCAATCAGCCCACTACCTGATTCTCCGATTGCTTCTCCCAAGTCAAAGCCCGAAGATCATGATAGTTCTGATCCTGAATCATATTTGAGGGAGGCTGACATAGATAATGTTATAGAATTATTGGGTAACGTAATCTCAGAAGCACGTAGAAATCCAAATTGGAACGAAGCTAAATTTAGAGATGCCATATCTGATTTCGATTTGTCATTTTTAGACGATCCTAAAAAGGAAGAAGTCGTGTTTGAACCACCAAAAAGAGTTGTCCATTCGGATTCGAATAAAATTAGAAATATAATGGGATCTCCACATCATTCATCAGAGTCTACACATAATCAGAGTTGGGATGAAGATGATCTCGATTTCGATTTAACATATTCACCTAAAAAAAAAAAAAAAACATTAACGAGGAATCGTCATTGAATATACTAAACAGCCCCGTTTATGGATCTCCACTTCACTTTCCAGACAGTCCCTCATATTCACCACTGAGTCCAACTGATAAAAGAGAAGAAGAAGAAGACGACGATCTAAGTTCAGATTCAGATTCCGTGTGTGCTGTAATTGAGAACCCCAAGTTCAATAACGAGGAATCGTCATTGAATATACTAAACAGCCCTGTTTATGGATCTCCACTTTACTTTCCAGACAGTCCAACTGATAAAAGAGAAGAAGAAGAAGAAGAAGACGACGATCTAAGTTCAGATTCAGATTCCGTGTGTGCTGTAATTGAGAACCCCAAGTTCAAAAATAAAAACAAACCAGATAATCCAACGTTGGAAAACTCGCCACAGAACAATGTGGATGGAGAGAAAGAAGAAACATTCGAACTACAATCACTGGCCGAGGCTATCCGTGAAAAACAAACCGCTTTCAAGGGACGATTGAAAACCTACACTATTGCTAATCAACTAGCATTCAAAGATGTGTTCCGTTTCTTAATGTGTATAAACCCCTAGTCATTGAGCTGATTGAAAATGAAATATTGAAAAATAACCTAAAAGCTAACGTTTGGTTTTTCGCTGTTTACAAACAGCCAGCAGATGGCAAGGTTATTGAGCGAACCATGAATTTCAAAACGAAAAATACAGTACTACTGCCCACTTCAGATATATCAGAATATTACGATAGCACAAAGAAAAAAATCATGACCCAGATGGAGGAATTTCAGGAGAACGGATCGCAATGGACGCTCAAAAATATCGAAGGCATGGAAATTAGATTGAACAAATATATCCCCCTGAAGGGAGCTAGCTACATACCACTACCTCCAGCTATTGAAAACCGGAAAGCTGTTATTAATGTGGAAAATAATGATCAAAAGTGTTCCTTGTGGAGCATTTTAGCCGCACTTTACCCAGCAAAGAAACATTCTCAACGGGTGAGCAAGTATAAAGCACATGAACATGAATTTGACGAATATCTTAAAGGTATTGATTTCCCGGTACAGACTTCCAAAGTTTCGACATTTGAGGAACGTTCCAGTATTTCAATTAACATATATGCTTATGACGAAAAGTTTATAGTCTATCCTCTCCTAGTTACAAATGAAGAAAAAGTACAACACGTAGATTTGTTGTATATGAAGAATGAAAAGCAAGCTCATTACTGTTACATAAAGAATCTGGAAAAATTAGTGAATTCACAAGTGACAAAAAATGGACATAGAATCTGGCTGTGCAGACGGTGTCTTCAGCATTTCGGAAGAAAGGATTTGTTAGATAAACATAAATTGGACTGTGGGAACCACAAAGCTTTGAGAGTTGAGTTGCCAGATGAAGGTGCTTTCATCGAATTCCGACAATACAACTGCTCGATGAGAGTCCCGTTTGTATTCTACGCTGATTTCGAATGTTGTTTGATTCCAATAAAAGAAGCACAAAAGGAGAGGGATCCGACCGAAGGAATCACAGAACCCTATACCCTGCGATATCAAAAACATCGACCAATAAGTTTCTGTTTGTATGGAACACACGACAGAGGTATTTATAAACCACCAGTTAGTTATTTCGGCGAGGATGCAGCTTCCAAATTTGTAGATACATTAATATGTGAATCGGAGGAAATCTTTAAACGCTACAACAGTGAGAATGCGGTTCCAATGTTACCACTGACTGATCTTGAATTGAGAGAGGTTGAAATCACTAACAGATGTCACATATGTAGAAGAGTATTAGAAGATGACCGCGTGATGGATCATGATCATATAACCGGTAAATTCAGAGGTGTTGCCCATAACAAATGTAATTTGAATTATAGAGTGCCTAATTTCATACCCGTCTTCATTCACAACTTGGCTGGTTATGATACACACCTATTCATTAAGCAATTCGGAGAGCGTGGTAACACTATCGATATAATACCAAACAACGAAGAGCGGTACATTTCGTTTACTGTGAAGGTGGAAAATGGTATTACACTACGATTCCTTGATTCTTTCAAATTTATGAGTCTCAGTTTGAACACTCTCATAAGCAACCTCCCTAAAAGTAAACTAATGCATACTATCAAACACTATGAGAATGAATCTGTAGATCTGCTACTGAAGAAGGGTGTCTATTCATACGATTATATGGATTCGTTGGACAAGTACAATGAGACATCACTACCACCAAAATCAGCATTTTATAATAAATTAAATAAGACCAATATCACAGAGCAAGATTACAAACACGCTTGTATGGTCTGGCATGATCTACGAGTTAAAGACCTAAAGGAATACACACTGTTATACAACACTACAGATGTACTGCTACTGGCTGATGTCATGGAAAATTTTAGAGATGTGTGCATGGGAATATACAAATTAGATCCGGCATGGTATTTCACAGCACCAGGTCTAGCTTGGAGTGCGATGCTGAAAACTACAGATGTAAAACTTGACCTATTGTCTGATGTTAATATGCTACTGATGTGGGAAAAAATGGTTCGAGGTGGAATATCTCAATGCTCGAACCGTCATGCTAAAGCTAACAACCCCTATATGAAAGATTATGACTCAACCCTTCCATGTACATATCTAACCTATCTAGATATGAACAATCTTTACGGTCATGCGATGAGTCAGCCGATGCCGATAAAAGACTTTCGCTGGGTGAAAGATGGAGCTGACATTGGTGCAGATATAAAGTATTTCGATGTTACAAAAATTAACGATGATGATACAATCGGTTATATACTTGAAGTTGACTTGGTGTACCCTGAAAACCTACACGATCAACATTCTGATCTCCCCCTAGCTCCTGAGCGAATGTGTCCACCAGGGTCTAAAGAAGCAAAATTACTAACCACTCTATACAACAAAGAAAGATATGTTTTACACTATCGTAATTTAAAACTCTATTTATCATTGGGTATGCAGGTCACGAAGATCCACAGAATAATAAGTTTCGTACAGTCAAAATTTCTCGAAGAATATATCAACTTAAACACGAAGTATCGCATAAAAGCCCAAAACGACTTTGAGAAGGATTTCTATATACTGATGAATAATGCAGTATTCGGAAAGACTATGGAAAATATTCGGAACCGTGTAGACATTCGTCTCGTTTCAAAATGTGATCAGCTTGAGAAATTGATTGCCAAACCTAATTTCGCGAGCCGGACGATTTTCTGTGAAAACAGCTGCGGTTCATATGGCTAAAGTAAAAACGAAATTTAACAAACCCATATATGTAGGTGCGTGTGTTCTCGACGTATCAAAGTTGATGATGTACAAATTCCATTATAATGTAATGAAAAAACGTTACGGCGATAAAATATCATTGCAATATACAGACACAGATTCTCTTACGTACAAGATAGAAACAAGTGATTTTTATCAGGACATGCAAAGTATGATTAAATATTTTGACACTAGTGATTATACAGAAAACAATCCGTACGGTATGCCCCGAGTTAACAAAAAAATATTGGGCAAAATGAAAGACGAACTAAAGGGTTCTATCATGCGTGAATTCGTCGGGCTTAGATCCAAAATGTACGCGTATCAATTAGAAGACGGAGAAAAGAATGACGAAAAAAATAAACTAGATAAACTGAAAACCTCCAAACGATCTAAAGGGGTTAAAAAGTCTGTTGTGGAAAATGAGATATCATTTACAGACTACAAAGAGTGTCTGTTCAAAGGGAAAACTAAATACACATCTATGAACATGATACGTAGTTCTAGACATGAACTATTCAGTGTTGAGCTATTCAAATCATCACTGAGTAGTAAAGGTGACAAACGCTACATATTAGAAGATGGGATCAAATCACTACCCTGGGGACATTATAAAATACCACACTTATAAGTACCCATCTGGAATGGATATCAAAGTGTATGTTAATGACTACTTCGACAACGACCTGATACCGAGACCACTACGCTGTTTAATTGTTGGCCCGTCCGGTAGTGGGAAAACGAATCTTTTGCTGAACTTTATTTACGACGGCCAAGGGTTGACATTTAAGAACTTGTACGTGTTCAGTAGACCAATCGATCAGACTGCGTACTCTAACCTTCGTGACATGTACACCCAAGTTGGGGTGAAGTTAGGGAAACAGATAGCGTTTTTTTATACAAGCTGCGAAGACCTAATCTCAGTTGATGAATGTGAACCAAATTCGTTGGTGGTTTTCGACGACTGTCTTCTTGAAAAACAAACCCCAATAAAAGAATACTTTATTCGAGGTCGACATAAACTCATATCCTGTGTGTATCTCAGCCAGAGCTATGGGCGTGTGGATATGTAAGTAATCCGTAACAATGTCAATCTACTTTGCGTGTTCAATCAGAATAAGCACTACAGCAAGCGAATATTTGAAGACTTTGTCGGATCAGATATGTCGTACATCAAATTTGAATCTATGTGCAAGAAATGTTGGAGTCAACCACACGGCTTTCTATCTATTGACATGAACAAAAAAGTACACTCGGGAAAGTACAAATGTATGTTAAATGAAAAACTTATACCCAAGCCAGTTGCAAGATAAAAATCTAACAGACCATATTTAAATAAGTATAGCACTATGGCTAATGTATTGGAAGCAAAACGTCTTGAAGAGCTACAGCGAGCTGGCCCAGTATTATCTAGGGTGGATAATCCACCGTAAATTTTAGATTGATAATTTCATAATTTGGTTAGATTGATAATTTCACAGTTTGCTTGGATTGATAATTTTTCATGGTTGAAAATTTTGTGTTTGCCGTTCCTGGCGCAGTGCTAGGCGTGAATTTTGATGGGGAAAAAATATGAGTGTTGAATGTTCTAGTTTTACGCGTGGGGTTGAGTTTTGGTGCGCTGTGAATCCGGCCAGAACGCCGGTCGAGATTTCTGCAGTGGCATCGTTTCGCGGAGCGCTGTGTGGGCAGTCCCGGCGGCGCGGTGTTTGTGGAACATTATAAATACACATTTTTCCCAGCCGTACCGCGGGGCTACAAAATATCAGAAACGCCGCTCCAGAGATATTATGCTCCGTTAGATAGTGCCCTGTGAAAAATACAGCAAATCACTGTTACAATCGTGGATCAAGACAATCGCCTGATCTTGAACCCATTTGTAAATAACATTGTTTATCTACACCTACAGAAATTACGGTAGACAAAACTCAACCCCACGCGTAAAACTAGAACATTCAACACTCATATTTTTTCCCCATCAAAATTCACGCCTAGCACTGCGCCAGGAACGGCAAACACAAAATTTTCAACCATGAAAAATTATCAATCCAAGCAAACTGTGAAATTATCAATCCAACCAAATTATGAAATTATCAATCTAAAATTTACGGTGGATTATCCACCCTAGATAATACTGGGCCAGGAACGGCAAACCCCTACTACTCATATCTATTTTTTATTTGACAGAAAATAAATTAATTATGTTGGGTCACACGTTGCTAGAACAGCATTAGCATATCTTATATGATATGATACGGTATTTTCTTAGATAAAATCATTGGACGATTCCCTGCTCAGATTAAAAAACAAAATAGACCTCAATCGACTCGCAAGAAATATACGATAATTTCAGTTCTGAATAGGAGCTGAACGGTTCTTTCCACGTACGTATACCAAAAGGGAGATGGACTTTCGCCTAGAAAAGATGGGAAGTTCGATTCTTTGGATGTAATGTGACCCGTTCTCTGGACCCTTTAGACTGAGTGATATTATTGATATGAACGAAAATATGCATAATTTCCATGGCGTACAGACCATTAGATTTGTATCGGTAACAGGTCTTTTTGAGCATCTTGAACTGGATCTCTCGTCTCCTTTCTTGGGTCATAAAGACACTAACCAGCACTTCTGTTTTATTCACGCTATTTTAGGTTAGGTTATAAGTGACTAGTAGACTTGGACAAACAACATGTGTGATCGCTACTACGTTAACTATCTGCCGTGATCACTACCTTCCCAGCTCTGTTGATCACTTTGAATTGAACTACTTCAAATCATAATGAACAAACTCGTTCACTACGTCATCTAGTTCATTTGACTGTCGTCGTGTACTACCTATTCTTAGGTGTTTGTTTAGTTCATAATTACGTGTACCAAACTGATAACGTATGATTAAGGGTAAAATAAAACATAAGAAAGCACACTTTTTTTATTCATAACTTATAAAACTGTTTACTCTAAAAACTAAATTAGATGTAAATCTGATATTTCGTATAATACAACTACTTGATTGAACTTTGAGTAGTTTCGGAAGCTTCGAGCTGAGTTTGAGTAGTAAAATACTCGATCAAATTCTCGACGTTTCGAGTACTCACACACCCCTACAAGGAAGAGTTTAATCACCTAAATGGTTTAATTTAGTTTAAGAATCGATTGCAAGGAAGGTGACAGAGGAGCTGAGGAAAGAAAAAAAGGATGATATGGTAATCTGTGAAGAAAGTAAGGCTGAGACAGAAGATAAGGACATTGAGAGAGAGATATTATTAAATGGCAAGCCACTGCAAGTAGTACACAGCTTTACAAACATAGAATCACAAATAACTAATGATGGTAATTATGTAGAGATATCAAAATGGCCAGAAAAAGAAGGAAAACTCTTTCAAAATATAAACAGACAGACTCTTTTTAATACGAGACAGAAATATCCCAATAGACAAAATTATTGATTTACATAGTAAAGCATATGTACTGATTGTCACATATGGTTTGTAAATGGTCTTTGAATGAGAGAGATTGGGGAATAATACAAGCAGGATAGATTAAGTTTTTGAGAAGTGTTGCTGGAAAAACACAATTAGATAGAATAAGATTGAGGACATTAAAAAGTACATAGGAATGCTTAGGAAATCCAGTAGAGGAATACCAGATGACATGGTTTGGACATGTGATAAGAATGAGTGGGGCAAGCATCCCTATGAAAGTATTGGAGACACAAGAAGATGGCAGTAGGCCAAAAAGAGATCATGGAAATGATGGATGGACAGATTAAAAGAAGATATTAATAACTAAGAATTGAATTATGAAGGTTTATTCTGAGAACAGTTATGGAATGGCAGAAGAAAGTGGAAAAGCAACAAACAAGAATAAAAAAACATAAATATGGAGGTGAAACAAAACATAAGACCCATACAATACTATGTGATAGATGTGTATAGATATTATACGAAAACATTTTCATCCCTCTAAATATAATTCGAGACATAGTCTTAATTCTTCAAATAATTTTTACAACAGGACACAAAGTATCAACATTTATTAGACTGATAAAGAAAGGTGAGTGCTTTTTCCATTTCAGGCTGAATCCAACTGTCAGTTTTGTTACATCCCAGCCTGCAATTATAGTTTCTCAAAATTTGTTCCCTCCCAAAATACCAGATAACTTAAAACTATGTTGAGTGCTGAATATAGCCAATATTAAAAGAAGAACAGATTGGGGGAAGGCCTAGTCAAATAACAATCTAAATATATGTAATCTAAAGCCACTTAATATTTGTCCAGTAACTGAAGTGAAAAAGATAGACTTGCTGATTGACCCATCAGCTGAAAGAGTTGAGGATAGTTACTTAAGAGATATGTTATTTTCCTTCTCTTACATTGATCAATGAAATACTTTTCTTGGTTTCATTAAGAGGGTAAATGCATACTGTTCTTGTAAATTAATTAAATAACTACTCACCTCATCCTCTTCTTTCGTGATGCAACTGGCGACTTTGAATGATGATAGATACTTGTTTGACCAATTAAATAACTACTCACCTCATCCTCTTCTTTGGTGACGTAACTGGCAACTTTGAATGATGATAGATACTCGTTTGACCAATTCTCCTTTTGCTCAATTCCCATTTTTGATCTGTCTAACAACTCTTCTACAGCTTTATCGTCATAATGAATAGCTTCATCTTCCTTTCCCTACAGTATAAAAACAAAAATATATTTAAAAAGTGTAGCAAATAATTAAAAATAAAGTTATTTACATTTTTTTAATTAAAATATTAAAATAAAGAATAGTAACATAAAATAATAAATAGCCAAATGTATTACAAAAAGGTATTATAAAATAAAATGTTTTGTATGATACTGGTAAATTTGCAATTACTTTATGCATTTTATATTGACATTACTATTTTTGTTAGGACCGACCTAAACTTAGCTATAATTTACAGTAAAATTTGATCATAATTTTTAATACAACCAATTTTTAACGAATATTGTCCATTTTTATGTTTATAAAGAAGATGCATTGAATTTTATTCTTCATACTATTTTGTAAGTGTCTATACTATTGAAATGTTTTTGTTTAAAGGGTCCTTTTTGTGATCAATTGCCATCAAAACAATTAATAATTATTTAATCACAATTTTTCAACACTCTTTTGTTGCTGTTTACTGTTCTAGCATAAAATTGACTCTCTAAAAATAGTAAATGAAACTATACAAAAGTATTTTGTAAAGTTGTGTTCAAAATGATAAAAATATCATTATAATACTGTCATAATAATAATTATCTTTGTGTTTTCTCAAATGTACAAACAATCAAATCAAATTAATACATGTATTTGTTCTAGCAATTTGATGTGATGAAAATATTACTTAATTTTTATCTGGTAAATATTTGTGCCAAAGATCATTTATTACATAGATACAAACAATGTTTAATGTTGCTTGATTTTAAGAGCATTTAAATCGATGTAAAAATACTAATATTCAGTAATCAATTAACTAATGATTATTTATCACTACGAAATATTAAATACCATGAGACACTGATGTTTGAATTGAAGCACGGTTCGACAAAGCATTTTTGATTCTGAAGTTGTAAAATGTTTAAATCAAAGATGAAATTTAGTTATATATTTACAATAGTTCTACAAATGCAACAAAATCACGTAGCAACTTTTTCATATTTTAATAAAAATACATTTTTTCAAAACTGTTGTTTTGCGAGAAAGATCAAGCAATGTTTATATTTAACGAATGTAATAGAAACTATCATTGGTGGAAGATAAAAGAGTCATGTCCAGTTACAACTAGTCTGAATCTTAATCACAATGCTCTTGCTTGCCGTTGAACATATATTTATCAACTTGTAAACAGTGATTGCCTATGGTCTGTTCAGTACTTACTTCTTCCTCCTTGAAGAGTTCCTCCGTACCAAACCGTAGAATATCGTCCAACTCCTGCTTGGTGAAGTTAGCTTGCTTGCCACCCATACCAGGCCTTACCACAAGATGTGTTAACATCATCTTGCGCTTAGCTACTTGGGTGACTCTCTCCTCCACCGAGTTACGGGTCACAAACCGATAGATCATCACCTATAATGTTACATGTATACTTAATGGATGAAAGAGGTAAAAAACTACTGTATAATTACGTAGATGCTTATGAAACCATCAAAAATAAGAAAATTGAAAGCCTTTTTTAAACAATGAACCGGTAAATTTGCTACTACTAACTTTTTAAAATCTTTTAATATTGTATTTATTTTATGTTTTTATATAATATGCTTTAAACAATCATAAAATTTATTTAATTATAATATTATAAACATATAAGTAAATAATAATTAATTATTATTAATTATCATCTCCCTTTGGCCTGGTGATGTTATCTTAATAACGAAAGACTATTTCATTTATTTCAAATTATTATACATCTAATGCCTGGGCCATGAATTTCCTTTCCAAACCACTACCTGGGTTGTATGATGAACATTAATTCAATTTAAAGTAGGTGTGTGCGAGTAGTGAATTTTGAGTTCGAGTCAAGTAGTTGGCATTTTTTTCGAGTATCGAGTATTTTCGAGCGAGTATTTACAGAAGGATTTCCTGTTTAACCAAGGCAACTGTAAAAGGCAGACACCATACTAAGCCTATGTTAAGTTTTGCCAGATTCGTAAATATATACATCTAAACTGAACACAATAATTTTGATTTGTTGTTTGTAACTGTAACATTTGATAAATAAAACTTTTTACTTCCTGCCTTCCGATATTTTTATGTGGCATGGTTTTGATTAACTTTTTCCTTTTTTCATAACTAATATGATGAAAGAAACTAAGAAAGTATATTATTAATTGATTATAAAGATTTAATCTGTTCACTCATATCGCAGATCAGATTTTCTATGCAAGCCAATTATACTGTTTTACAGCCGGTTGATATATTTATTTGTGGTTCAGTTCAGTGTATTGCGAAAACGTAGCTAAGCTTGTTGGCAAAAGCTGCATCAAACCAAAATGAAGCTAAAATTCATGCGTCATCACCAAATGCAGTCATTTGCTTTCAGAATTGCCTCCTCTCAACAAAACATTTATTGTGTACACGCCAAGAAGAGTATATCTGTATTCTGTGGGTATTTAATTCAGTAATAACAAGGTTACAACTAACCGGAAATAATCTGTGAATTATACAATCAAATTTGAAAATCAATGTGAACAGCAAACCGTTCAGTGAGTTTACGAATCAAAATTATTGTACTTTACCACCTTTGATACTCCAACTATGTTAATGTCTAACCTAGTCAGGAAACCGTTCAACAAATTGACAGGAAAAAATATCGTATGCGCAAATATTACATACAGTTTTGGCGATCTAAGATGTTTACGGAATAATAATTAATAGACGTTCCTCACGGGTATATAAATATTTTTATTCAACGGAAAATAAATCAATAATGTTGTGTCACACGCTGCTAGAACGCCATTACCATATTTTATATGATCCGATACAGTATTTTCTTATGTCAAATCATTGGACGATTCCCTGCTCAGATTAAAAAACAAAATAGACCTTAATCGACTCGTGAGAAATATACGAAAATTTCAGTTCCGAAAAGGAGCTGAACGGTTCTTTGCACGTACGTATACTACAACCGAGATGAACTTTCACCTAGAAAATATGGGAAGTTTGATTTTTGAGATCTAAAGTGACCCATTCTCGGTACCCTTTTGATTGAGCGGTATTATTGGTATGAACGTTAATATGCATAATTTCCACGGCGTACAGACCATTAGATTTGTATCGGTAACAGGTCTTTTTGAGCATCTTGAACCGGATCTCTCGTCCCCTTTCTTGGGTCATAAAGACACTAACCCGCACTTGTTTTATTCACGCTATTTTAGATTGGGTTACAAGTGACTAGTAGACTCGGACAACCAACATGTGTGATCGCTTCCTTCCCAGCTCTGTTGTTCACTTTGAATTGAACTAGTTCAACTCATAATGAACGAACTCGTTCACTAAGTCGACTAGTTCACTTTACTGTCGTCGTGTACTACCTATTCTTAGGCGTATTGTTTAGTTCATAATTACGCATACCAAACTGTTAACGTATGATTAAGGGTAAAATAAAACACAAGGAAGCGCACATTTTTTATTCATAACTTATAAAACTGTTTACTCTTAAAACTAAATTAAGATGTAAATCTGATATTTCATGAAATACAACTACTCGATCGAACTTCGAGAAGTTTCGGAATCTTCGAGCCGAGTTCGAGTAATAAAATACTCGATCAAATATTTGAAGTTTCGAGTACTCGCACACCCCTAATTTTAAGTTACAAAACATTTGTAATACATGTATATATCTGCTGTGTCTTTGAAATAAATGTAGGATTAAAGAACTCTCTTAGCACTTGGAATGTATATAAATTTGCATGCATCACTATATGTAATGGCTGAAAAAGACAAAGCAGTTTGTTCTAAATATTGTATAATTAATTGTAATCAGCTGAAAAACACATTTAAATCATTTTACAGGATTATAATGTTGTGTATTAACAATTAATGCTCAATTTGTGAACTGATATTTGAAATAAATAGTTCTAAGCAATTTCAACTTTCATTTTAGCACATAAATATGCTAAATTCGCTTACTTTTTTGTCAATAAGTAAATGGGGCGTAATTTTATCCACTTGTTCAACTCGTTATCAATTGCTATCATAATATTTTTTTCAGAAAATTAGAAAAACACTATGGTTTTCTTAATATGACATGTACTGTTTTAGTGACCTAATATTTAAAAGAATTCAGGATTTTTGTGTTAGCCAAAACTCTATTTATTGTTATCTATCTCTATTGCTTAAACTAAATTTCGTTTCTGGAGCACAATAATAATTATGTTGGGATATATGTTGAAAAACAAATTAATCATTAAAGCCTTTTTGTATTTGAAAATTAATTTTGATGACAATAAATTAGTGACTAAGCTTATGACAGAGTGAAAGCCTTATTGTTTTTGTCTTGGTATGGACTGATATTGAAAAATCTTTAGACATACGAAAATTAGAAATTGTAGTTATTACAAACCTTGTTTGCTTGACCAATCCTGTGGGCTCGAGAGAACGCCTGTATGTCATTGTGGGGATTCCAATCTGAATCGTAAATTATGACAGTGTCAGCAGTTGCCAAGTTGATTCCAAGACCCCCCGCCCTGGTTGATAGAAGGAAAACAAATTGCTGAGCTCCTGGTGCATTGAACCTATCAATGGCTTCCTGTCTTAGGGAGCCTGTGATGGTTCCATCAATCCTCTCATACTTATATCCTTCACCTTCTAGATAGTCTTCAAGGATGTCCAACATTTTGGTCATCTGGGAGAAAATCAGTACTCTGAAATTTAAAAAATTAGTATAAAATGAAAAATACTGACAAGTCACATATTCCAAATTATAAAAATGTTGATTTACAAATTGCTGTAAGACATAAGAATCTTCTTTATTCACAACTGCATATTTACAGGCAAAATAGTGTCAATGGAATTAAAAATCTCTATAACTAAATTTCCTGTCCAATTTCCGAGGCTATTTTTTGTTGGTGTTTCGTAACATTGTGATTTTTTATGAGGCGGGTTGTCAGCCCAGCGCCCAACCCCCAACCTGGAGGGCCAGGAGTTTGTGATCAGAGTCTTCTTCTCCTAGGCCAATTGCTTTCACTGCAGCTTCAAGACGTTGGCCTGGCCTCGGTGTTACATCAGAGTGACCTTCTCTTAGCCTTCGGGTACCCAAACCCTATCGTACAAGGCAGTGCGGGCAGTGCTTATTTGATGGCGGCACTTCCTCGCCATGACACAGCACTATCATCGGGCTCATGTGGACTTGCTGAGAGTGACCCCGCCACAGATCACCCTCCCACGCCCTCCGGTGCTGCCGCCTCGGTCCGGGACTGCTTATTCGGGTTACCCCTTATTCGCAGCTGTCCACCATATCTGGTGGAACATTCACTATCCGCCACCTGTGACCCGCCCTTTACCTGAGGCTCGGTTCCCCTAAAGGGGAGGGGAGATGCCTATAGAGGCATCTCATTGCTAAGTATCCCCTATAAAGTCCTGACTAAAATTATTCTAAATCGACTTGAATGCTACTCAAACGAAATAATTGAAGAACACCAGGCAGGCTTCATCAAAGGTAGGTCCACTACAGACCAGATATTTTTACTGAAAGAAATTGTAGCCAAGTACTGGAAATATAATAAAGAATTTTATGACATCTTCATTGACTTCCAAAAAGCTTACGACAGCATTGACAGAGAAAGATTATGGGTACAGTTAGAGAAATTTGGGGTCCCCAGAAAACTGATAAACCTGTCTAAGATGAGTGTTACCGAGTCAAGATACTCCGTGAGAATAAATGGACAAAACAGCAAAACCTTCAAAGTAAACTCAGGAGTCAGACAGGGGGATGGCCTTTCCCCAATATTATTCAACATGGCTCTAGAGGAGGCCCTTCAGAAGACAAAAGAAATGAACCTGGGTGTTAAAATCGGAGGAAAACTGAACATTCTAGCATTTGCAGATGACGTAGCTATAATGGCAGAAAAGCTAGAGGATCTAACTACGCTGACCAAGGTCTTCATAACAGAAGCAGAAAAAATGGGGCTGAAGACAAACGATCCAAAAACCAAATTCATGCACTTTACAAGAGACCAAAATTACACCCAAGACCCCCTACGAGTTGATGGTCATGAATTCGAACAAGTACCGGAATTCAAATACCTCGGAGTCACAATTTCAAATAAAAACGCAGAAGAAATTGAGATACAGCAAAGAATAAATTCAGCCAACAGATGCATTTATGCATGCAATAGATTACTATCTTCCAAGTCATTGTCACACAAAACAAAAATTAGGTTGTACAAATCAATAGTCATCCCAGTTTTGCTCTATGGATCTGAAACGTGGATACTAAATAAGAAAGAAGAAAAAAAACTAATTGTCTTCGAAAACAAAGTCTTGAGAAAGATATATGGGCCCACATATGACCAAGGGGAGTGGAGAAGGAAACATAACAGGGAGATTAGAGATCTGTATAACGACGCAGACATTGTGAGTGAGGTCAAAAGTAGAAGACTAAGGTGGGCTGGGCATGTGTTGAGAAGGAGAGAAGAGTCCCAACTAAAGAAAGTTAGCAAAAATAACCCTGAGGGAAGGCGACCTCGTGGGAGGCCAAAACAAAGATGGTGGGACCAGGTAAGGCTAGATATACAGAGAGTTGGAGCCATGGAAGAGAATGCAGAGGACAGGTCAATCTGGAGAGGCTTTGTTGGTGCGGCTAAATATCCTGCGCATATTTGTTGTGTCAATATACCTGCGATATAGATGGCCCTGGGAGTAAGAGTAAGTATAACTAAATTTATTACTTACAATGAACAAATTTATTTACTGTTGTAAAATAGAAACATTTTTAAAACTAACTTGGATGTATTTTATAGGAAAAGAACACTGATGCCAAAAAACTCATCAATTGAGTATACAGGATTATTCAGTAAATATTCTTATAGACATTGAGCAAATTCATTTTTTTCTTTTATTTCCTTTAACTTTTTAGGCAATTGGCTATAAAATTTTAATCCTATGTACGAAGGTTTTTTTTTGTAAAACTCTAGCCTATGTTGAGCTTCAGTGAATTTCTGTCTTGTATTATAATGCCTGTCTGACCCCAATAGAACCGGCATTTTATAGTCTACAACATATTTAATTGTTTCAAATATGTAAAAGTTGTACACAGTTAGTATTCCTAACTGTGTAAGGGCTTCCCTAACACTATCCCTCCGCCTCAGACCCAACATGACTCAAATTGCTTTTTTTTGAATCAGTAAAATTTTCTTCAAATTATGATCTGACGTTGCACCATATACGCTGATTTCATATGCAATGTGGGAGTGGATAAGAGCAAAGTACAGCACTTTCAATGTATGAAGATTGCATACCTGTGATAGACGTCTTAGAGCATACAAACTAGTGGATGTTTTTTTCAAGATATGATTAATATGTATATCCCAACTTAAATGATTGTCTAGATACAACCCCAGGAATTTTGTTTGCATGGCCTCCTCTATGTGGTCTTGATCAATCATGATACTGTAAGTGAATTTCCTTTTAGCTTGTTTTGTGGCGAAAGAGATAAAATTGGTCTTACTGGCATTTAATGATAAATTATTTTCAACGAAGAATTGTTTTATTGCTGTAAAATATCCTATTTCACTGTTTAGGCAAAAGTTTATCGGATGATCAACTCACTATTGATTATATATTTATTTACTATTCCTTAGCTGATGGAAGATAAGCAAATGTACACTAAAAAATCATCAATTGACATTTATGGACAAAGAATAAATTACTTAAATTAAAAGCAGAAAATGAAATGTTAAATAAAATAGATATAATTAATTGTTCATATATTTTGAGTGTTAACGATACGTGGTAATGTTACAGATTCTGGTTTAAAGCCAATTAAATAATTGCATATATTCAGGTAGCATTAATTTGGAGTTAGTCAACAGTTAATATCAGTCATACATAGGTTGAGCTTAATAAATTCAAAGGCTTTGCCACCAGTACATGTTACAATCCCACTATAACAGCCAAAGATGCTACTTAGAGACTAATTTATGTTAGATTTAAGGGCACTAGGCCAGGAATTAGTATATTGGAGAGATAGGACGTCAGCAAACTTACCTTAAAAGACAAGTTCACTAACATCAGAATTCTAGTAGAGAATTCAGAATTCAGTAGAGAAAATTCTACTCACCTGAAGAAAATTGCGGTGGTGTTGAAAATTTGTGAGACTGTGTTTATTTTGTGTTTGTGACTACTACTCTGATGTTAGTGAATTTGTCTTTTAAGGTAAGTTTGCTGATGCCCTATCTCTCCAATATACTTAGAGACTATGTGATATTACTTACAATTTATATTGAAAATTAATTTTATCTGTTAAATTTTTTTTCAAGCTTATTAATATCACAAAATGCTTATTATAGATCAGTCTGCATCAATTTCTCAATTTCACTTATTTTCAAGTTATCACAAACAACTTCACAATAATCAAACTACTAGTCTATGGTGTTAGCTGACCAACAATTAGCACTTAATTGTATGGCATTTTAAAAATTATTTAATTTAAAAGTCTGTTTTGAAAAATTATGTTTATAATTTGAAAACCATTGATTAACTTTTGTAAACAAACTAAAGAACATCAACCAGAATATATTCCAGTATCACTTTTGTGTAAATGAAAAGTATCCGGTGTTTGTCCATTTAGTTTTTTGACATCTAACAATTGCAGTGTTGGGGTCTTAAAAGGGTTATGAAAAGAGAGCAATGTTTTGAAACAAAATAAACTTAATTGAGTAAATGTAATATGTGACAAGTCTAACCTGTGGCCTGATTCATGCAGCTTCTTCAACATTCTGGAGAGGAGCACCAGTTTCCCTGAGGCCTTGATGAGGGACTGAAGGTCCCAAGTACCGTTGGGCCCCACACTAGCCTCTTGGCTGGCCGCAGGGAACAAGTATGGGTGATTACAACACTTCTTCAGGTCCATCATGATATTGAGCAAAGACACCTGTTGACCTCCACCTTTTGGATTGAGCGCCTCAAAATTTCTTGTTAGAATATATTTGTAGTACTTCTTCTGCAGTGGTGACAGTTCCACTCTTACAATGAATTCAGATTTTGTTGGCATATTCTATAGAGGAAAATTTAGCAAATAATTAATGTTCAAAAACAAAATACATCATCATTAATCATATGAGAAAAATTGGTAAGCTATAAAAACCGTTCTTATATTCATACAAGTAATTTTTATCTAGGTCAAAAAGCACTCCAGCCAATGATTCCAGTCCATTGTCATACAGTGTATTCTTAATTTAAAATAATCTTCTTGAATGTCCAAATAGTGAACATTGTATACAGCACTTGCTAGTAAAAATGTGCTATAATCTCTTCCACCTATTTGTGAACTCAACATGTTAAAATAAAAATGTTGTCCATTCAATTGAATTAATAGTTGTCAAGAATAATGTTTATACAGCACAAGTTTATTACAATGTAAGTACAAAATGTACAAATACAGTATTATGGTGATCGATTTTGGTAAACTGGTTTACCTTCCTCAGACTTCAGGGATTCACAAAAGAAATAAGATTTTAAGAGATAACTTTTTAAAACTATTCAATGTAAAATAATGTACAGAATATTTTGTTTATTTTCATGTACGAACCAAAATAAAAAATAAATTAATAAATACAAAAAATATTTGTAACTGTTGAATTAAAATCTTGCAATAGTCAAAGCAACGTTTTTATTATTATTTTTTTAAATATTTGTGATTAGTTTAGTTTTGCGCTATATTGTTAATTTATAGGTGATCTTATCATATTTATTTATTCTTTGTCTTTTGAAACCTCTCTATACGTATTTTCACAATGAATAAAACAACTGATTATCAATAGCTGTCATACTGAACAACAACACTATAACTTCTACTAAGAACTATTTTGTATAAATTGATAAAAT
>JAQJVL010006564.1:0-28399 GCA_035578905.1 Stictocephala bisonia | reverse complement strand
TTTTTCCTTCTTGATACGCTCTTTCACCTTATCAAGAAGTACTTCTAAAGAAGTTTAATTCCTTCAGATTCTCTCAGTGTCTTATTTAGTTGATACAATCTTACCTTTAGAGTAAAACATTTATATTGTAGTTTGGTAGTATATTCTTATTCTCTTACTCTTACATATGAGACGCCGACACAACGTTGTTGGTATTTTAAGGCGAATATGAATGATTATATGAGTGTGGACGAGTGTAGTCTGGTTATTAACTGAGTTTAACTGTTCATCAGAAAGGGCAATTTATTAATAGCCCAACATCCAGGGCAACTAAGGGACATACAGAATTACGTGGAATCCGAACAACGTAGTGCTGGTCTGATTTTCAGCTAATTGACAAGCCTGATACTCAGTTATCTCCCCCACATAACACCCGCACAATGATTACCACCCAACATGGACACCCCAGACTTCTCTAGTAGTGTCCACGCCGATAGCAACCATTGAGCGGACGCCAAGTCGGTATTAAGAGGACTGAGCATCCTACCTATCGCCTACAATCTCCTAAACACTTTGTTCCCAAGTAGCTGGGTTACAGCACTGTGCCACCAATGCCGACCCAGAGAATTCTCAATATATTCAGAGAACTTTGTTGCTAGCCCAAGAGTAACACAAGTCTCAAATTTGAGACTTTGGGTATAATAGAATGTCTATACTTCTATTATACCCATTTTACTTCTATTATACCAATAGTGGAAGGTCTTCATATAGTCTCAACAATAGCTTATGTATAGTGTATAATCGTGGTAAATATAACATATCTATATAGTTAATTTCGTAAGGCGAATCGATTGCCTGTTAATGTAGTATGTTTGAATTACCGTGTGTATAATTACTAAATCGATGCTCAGCTCAACAGTAAAAAACCCACGTGTCTGGGACTCGAAAATGTGAAATAAATAGTTTTTTCTAATCAACAGACAACATAACATTTCATGAATTCTAACCTCTTCTACTGTTCTACTTCTAAAAGCTCTTCCTCTACCCAGGAGGACCCGTTTCTTTTCTTCCGTCCCGTCACTAAACTTAACCTAAACTAAACTGAATCCGAATGAATGCGGTGCTGCACTAGCACTATATTGAGTTCATATTGTATGTTCACTGAATTGAAGCCAAAATAGTGGCTTATTAATTTAACAGTTAATTTTTTTATTTCTACACATGCTATTTATTTGCTTCTTAGATATACTCGTGACTACAAGATGAAGAGAAAACTTGTTAAAGTTGATAATAGGCCTAGTTCAAGTGTGGCAATACCTGCAAAACAAGATTCAATTTTGGAAGACGTGAGTAATATATTAGGGACGTAGGCCTATTACTTTTTAAGTTTTTGGACTATTATAGCAGATTTAAACGGATTAATTCTTTTAATGATTTAACTTTCATAAATTTTACCTTAAAAATTAACTCAATTAAAAATCAATATTTGTTCAATATATTGAAGAAGTAAACAGTTATTTCTTCAATTTACTTGTTTTAATGCTGAACTGTAATATTGAATTGGTTTACCTTTAAATTAACTGTTTTGCCTGAAAAAATACAGTCTCTACATTTTTATATAGGCCTACTTGCCTAACCTAATTTTTCTAACTGTATTTACTCAACACAAAAAAGTAATTTGTGTTAAGTTCGGGTGCCTGGCCTCAGAGACGCCCTATGAGCTGTTCATTCAGCGCAAATATACGCAAATTTGTTGTTGTGGTTAGTCATAGCTCTTAGGCTAGTACCATTGTTCATATGGCCATCATGGATGATTTGCCCAAGTGTTTTTATGTCACGATTAGCCTATCTTGAGAAATAATTGTTGACCAAAAAATTTTTAAAACTCATGTTCAGTATGAAAAACTAAGTTAAATTTTTTATGGTATTTATGCAATTTCTTACCACCAAACAAATTTGGAACATTTTACTTGAAATGGGTCTAGAATTGGCTGTATTTTCACGAAATATGCTTTTTATTCCGCGGAAATAACGTATTTTACCGAAAAATTAAAAAAAAACCAAATGTCACAGCTTTTAGTATTTTTGTCATATATCCGTTAATTTAAATGGTATTTTAATACTCTTTTTTATTTTGATGTGTTTTATTGTGCTGAATACAAACTATTTTTGTTTATTAAAATATATATCGAGATATAACGGAAAAACTACTATCTCGGTGAATCGCGATTAGCGGCCATTACATGATCATTATATACAAGAACCGAATCACTATATACATTATATACCTACATCATTGTAATCACCAAAACCGAATTCACTTGTATTGCCGCCGGAGTGACAGCCGGCAGTCCGATACGGAGGTGAAACACTCGAATTAAATGCTAATTATGAATTTTTGTTGAGAAAATAGACAGTTAGGATAAGTTAGGTTATGTTTGGTTATGTCAGTAAAAAATGCATTATTCAAGCTGAACAAATAATTTTACTACAAAACCCCATAAACAAAACAGCATAAAAAACACGAGAAATTAATAAAAAAAGTTGTCAAAAATAAAGATTTTTAAAAAAGTTGGGTTTTTCACTCTTAGATAACAACCTAATTTTTCGATAAAAAACAATTTTTTCCGTGGATAAAATCAAACTCCTCTAAAGATATAAACTCATATTTCACCCCTTTTTCAACATGAAATCGTATTTTCAGAAGTGGCAAGAAAGTGCATAGGTTACCAAATTAAAAAAAAAGTTAAAAAAACACAAAAAGTAAAGGATATTGTTTTCTTTCAAGAAGAAAATCTAGACCTGATTCTACTCTGAAACGTTGATAAAAATTCAGGATTGGTGGAGTGCCTAGAATCTGCTTATATATATGGGCCTACCGGTTGTTCACTATTAGGTATATACAAAACTAGTTTTTGGATTTTTCAGTGTAAAATGAGTTTTCCGCACCTGAAATCTCCTCAAGAAATGTAAACTGTATTTCATCATTTTTTCAACAAGAAATCATATTTCCAGAAGCATCTAGAAAGTGCATAAGTTATTGATACTTAACCAAGTATTTTATGTGCATGGTGTTGACTAGCCCTTATTTAAGTCTACATAGTACGAATTATATTGAGCCGTATGATGGTAAAATAAAAGTTACGGTATGAATTTTTGTAAATCTAAATTATTAGGAGGAATAAAGCATATGTTGTTAGGAAATATTAGGTAAGTATATGAAATGTGTTATTTTATCGTTAAAAGTGGTAGTAATTTCACCTCATAAATCGGTAATTATGCAGTTTAAACTCTCCTAACGAAATTTGAACACTTTAAAAATGGGTCAACTCATGAAATATACATTTTATTCTACGAGAGTTATGGATTTCACCAAAACAAATGAAAAAAGCAAATATAATATTTATGTCATTCACTATTACCATTATCTTTTAAATGATTTTAATTTTTATTTTTTTAATTTGACATTTTTTACACTGAACACAAGTATGAAAACAATATTTGTCCATGATAATTATTTCTGAGATATGACCGAATATTAACAACTTTAGCGACAAGTTGCGATTAGCTGCTGCATGCCTCTTCACGCCATGAAAGACGAATTTTATAGGGAAAAATAAGTTTTTTTCTTAGGAGCATGGAGGTTGAGGGACAGTACAATTTGTTTTAGGCACAAATTTTTTAGCTTTTAGAGTTGGTTATCACATAATTTTTTATATTCCATGTCATTTGTGTTGCTATAAGAACTGTAACTGTTAATTGCATTTATTAGTAACCACATTTTTTTCTGCAACAAGTTTTCAATTTTTTTCTGATTGTAGGATGAAGAAGACTTGGGAGAAATCGAAGAAGTCACTAATGAAAATGATAGTTCAGATGACGAAGGGTTGGATTTTAATGAGGATAGTGAAGAAGAGTTGGAAAATGGAGAGGAAAGCGATGGATCTTCAGAGGAAGATGAAGACTTGAAGAGTGAATCAAGTGAAGACTCAGGTGCCTTGGTTCCTGATGACAGTGCCTTATCTACTGACAGTGAAGAAGAAGCTACAGAAGTAGAAACAACTAACAAAGAAGAATCAATTGATAAAAAGAAAGAATCACTAAAAACAAAGACAACCTCAATTTCTAAAACGAGTAAAGTAAAAGGAAAATTCAATAAAAATATCGTTTTAGAGGAGTCGGAAGGAAATAACAGCAAAACTTCAAATAAAGGTGGCTTGAGTAAAACAGATGATGAATACAAGGAAGGGGATACATCTGACGAAGAAGTAGGTTAAACAGTAATACATACATATTTATTTAACTTTTTATTCTCAAGTGACAATATTGACCTCTTTCCTAAACAGTGTCCATAATACATTGACATATTCTTTTATGCAAAATCGATTAATGCCCGTTCTCAAACAATATGTTTAAAAGACGAAGTAAGTAACATTTTAAAATTGAACTGATAATTGTTAGCCTACTGTATTATAAAAGAAAATCTTCTGGATTATTCAGATAAACACCTTTTAAACTTGATGTGTATTTGTAAATTTCATTTTGGTTTTCTAAACTTTGCTAGGATCAGTAATTTAACTATAGACTTAAAAACAGAACATTTGGAAACATAACTATTTTCCATTTTAAATCATGTATAACGTTGTGGAGCTTTTTATTTATTTTTTAAACAGCTTGTTGGTATCCATTTTATAAAGTGTCAAAAGCCTGTTAGAAATTCACAATATTTCATGCAAACGTTAACTATTCATAGTGTTTGGTGAGTTTAAGTTTAGTGATTTGTTTATTGCAAAATAATATTAAGAACCGATTTTGTTTTGCTTAAAATAACACTTATTTACAATTTTCAGGATATCCGAAATACTATTGGCAATGTACCAAAAGAATGGTATGATGAATATCGCCATTTGGGTTATGACTGGGACGGGAAGAAGATTCTTAAGCCAGAAAAAGGTGATCAACTTGACTACTTTTTGAAACAAGCTGAGGACCCCAACTTTTGGTAAGAAATAGATTAATTTTTAAAATTACCTCATTTAGTATTTCATAAGAATCTTTTACGGTTATTTTCTATTTTGTAGTCAGTACTCTTGACTACTACATAGTCTAGTGATCATTGGACGAACAGTGGCTAACTCACCAACAAATTCACAGCTAAACTCTTGGATGATTTGTTTATTTAACTGCCATGCCTAGTATTTGAAATTTTCCCTCGGATGCCAATCTCAATAGTATGTGTAAACTTGCTCCAATAGCCACCAATAAATATAATTATCGATAAAAAGGAAGATTTGATTGAATAAAGGGCAAATGTTATGCATTTTATGGTAGTGACGATTGGACCGACACGTTTAAATTTCGTCTCAACCTTCTATAAAAATATATGCGTTGGTCCGATTCGACAACGTCTAAAATTGATCGTAAATATGGTTTTTTGTAAATATCATAGCTGGTTTGTTTACAGTTGCGTCAATCAGCCCTCGGGGTCAGTGTTATCACTGTTACAATGCACCCATTTGTTTTGAGGTGCTTATCTGTCTGTCTCCTTATCTTTGTTAGTGTTACCTGTCACTGTTGTGTCGATTACTTGATATTAGTTTCAGGAATTTAGTCCTTGCATTCGGTCTTATTGTTTTGTCGTGTTTGTGATTTCCAGTAAAATGGAGGATATATTGGGATCGTCCGAATCATATAGACTACTAAAATTAAATAAGAGTGAATGTTACACAAGTTTATTACAACTAGGGGTGTGGGAGTAGCTCGAAATTCAAGTTTTAACTTTTTCGATTTAAGAAAAAAAAGACTAGATTTAAAAAAAAACTCGAAAAAATTGAGTTGAGTTATGCCATATCTTTGAGAGTAAAACGCTATAATCAAGACAAAAGTCCCATTTGTATAATATATTATAAAGATAAAGATAATTTATGAAGGCAACTGTATATAAAGTATGATCACAATATCGTATTTGTGACCGGAGATGTACTCGCGATGTATTCAGATTCGTGATTCACGCACACCAGTCTCGATCGTACGGCCATGGCGATTATGGCAAAAAGTATTCTTGTTATTTATAAAGAAGGTACGTCCAAATAAGCTGTTCCAAATAGTCGTCACTAGTTATTCATACAAAACATGATAACTGATCACAAAGAATCAGTTATTGAACCTTTTCAAAACTTTGTTACATAACTTTTACCAACATTTGAAATCAACAGTTGCACTTATTTCAGGTCCATCCTTTAAAAGTTCATGACTAAAACTATTCTAAGACTGAAAATTTTAGACAGATTTAGTTAGATCGCGTTAAATCTATAACAGAGACTTTGCATGGAACGTAAACTATTGAAATTGAAAAGCTATAATAATTTGATATAGGGGTGTGCAATGTATCGAAAAATCTATGCGATTCGATTCGTTGAATGACTAGTCAAAATGATAGTGCCACAATGCATATGCAATATCAATGTCTCAGATGCATTCTGATGCGCCAAAATTACGAATTATTGAGAAAAAATTCTCTTTATCTATAATATTTATTGGTGGGTCGTATATAACTACTTCTTTGATGTTTTAAATAAAATATTTTGCAATATAATAGTTGAAAAATGATTATTACTCGAGTTTTTTTTCATTCAGAGCGGACAGGGTTGAGCGCGATCGGATACAAACCTGATTATATCGCGATAACGAATACAGAGTTTGACCGGGAAATAACTTGTACATGATATCAACATGATAAAAGTCCATCAAGCAATGAGTATGGGTATTGTAATTTACGTGTGTGCAGAGTACCATGAATCATAGAACATTCTCCACAGACAGTCCATCTATTTCAGTTAGTTAGCTATTATTTTGGGATCCGTTTTTGATAACAATTAATACGAATTGTTGTGTAGATAGTTAGAATAGTGAAATGAATTGTCTTTCATTTTTTTTTCCGATTTTTCCGAATATTGCTGATAACAGTCCGAACATTGCAGATATTATCGGTCCATTCGTCATTGTGACTTTTTTTATCACTTCCTGGATCTTTTGTCTGATCGGGTACCGGGCCTAGCCATCCTTCTAAAAAATGATTTCACAAACAAATTGTATTATCTTGTTTCCTTTTATAAATTTAAACTCTTGCATTTTTAACAATAATTCTCGTTCGTTGATTTTAATTCAGTTATTCCATTTGTACTGTGTTCTAAATTACTTTACTCAAGATTATTTGCATTAAAAGAAAGTATAATTGAATGATATTTACTAAAAACAACTCTATTAACATATATTTTCAACCTTTTTATTGAAAAATATTTTAATGAATTAATGAATTCAATAAATTACATTTTATTGTATTTGTTGATATTGTTTTGTTAATTTTAATATATTGGCTAAACAATAATGGATTGTTATCCTTGAATCAAAATGATGCTTCTACTAAACAAATTCTGTGATGTAGTACCTTTATTTATCTATGCTTATGTGACTTTGCATAAATATTTATTTAAGTCAACTCATTGTAAGTTAAAAAGGAATCATTTATATAGCTGTCATCATGTTCCAACTATGATAGTGAATAACAATAATTAAGTTGTTTTTAATTATTTTATATAATCTTCCTTTTGCTTGTGACATATATTATTTTAGCTGTAAAAAATTAAATTTTGATAATTTTGACCAGTTACTCTCCTATAACAACAGCAAAGTACAACTATTGGCATTTAAATTTAATGAATTTAATACAAAGCCCTCAAATGTCTTTATTACTAGTTTTCCTATATTTGTCCTTAGTTATGCTTATTGCTAAACAAATTTATTAAGCCCTAAAATTGTATTTCAAAATAATTATGATTTATTGTGCATGAGGCCTACTGCATTCTGTGAATCTCTTCATCTTAAATTACTTATATTATTTTTAATTGCTTTCTTACTTTGATTTTGAAAGTCAACCCTTAAAACGCCATTTATACAATGCCTATTTTCCATTAAGCACTAATTTATTATGAAAAAATCAAAATTATATTTCTTGCTAATTTTATTTTTTATTCTTCTGTACAAGAAAATAAAAGATATGATAACATTTTGAAATTTTTATTAGCTTACTTTGCCTTTTTTTTATACATGAATATGTAAATAAGCAAACTTTTACTTGAAAGTAAGCCTCATGCATATATCACTTATACAGTATGAATCAATACAAAATATTATTACTATCAACAACATATACATAATTGAGTACATTTACTGGTACATAAACTAATAAAGACAAAGCCTGCACATAACACTTATAATAAAAAATAAGTAAATACATATAGCACTTGAATACGATGTATTTAGTACCTTCCATAAAATCAAAATTGGCTAGACTATTCATATTGACACTTAAAACTAATAAATTACTAACATAACATATGTTAACTAAAGTAATGAGAAAGACAACTAAATACACAGTTTCAAAGAGGTGAGGCGGAGGACAATGACAACCGCTCGGCTCAACAGTAGCTGCGTATATATGCGCTTGTGGCGTTGGGCGGCGCAGCGGAAATGTACACTGCCTGACAAAAACCAGTCTCGTAGTGATTGAGAGGCCAACAAAATGTCGCAAGTCGCACAATGTGTCTCTCATGAGTCATAACCCAAACGCACTACCGTATTAAATTAGAAACATTATTACGAAAATATTATTTTTGTAATTATTGCACATATATGTAGGCCTACTTAAAGCGTTGAGAGCAAAGTCAATATATGCACTTACGGCATGATGAAATTTTTATATTTTTTTTTTTTCATACATATAATAAAAACTAGCTAACATTTATATGATCAAAAAATTAATTTTTTAAATTATCTTTCTTTGTGCAAGTTAGACAAGGTACCTGTAACAAAAGGTGTTATTGTTACTCAAGCGCTTCTAAAACTTAATAAAAACCATAAATTCTTTATGTGCGCATCAACGTGTTTATAAGTGGTGTCTGTACAATATATTTTTAAGTTCTCTTGTTAATAAGGCGAACTGTGGTGGACCCGCAGACTGGCCAGGACGTGGTTCTTAGTGAAAAAGACATTGAGTTGATCCAGCGGATGTTGGCTCACAAAGTTCCAGATCCAGATTATGAAGAGTATCCTGTGAGTATTAATTATCCTTATAGTTGATAAAAAATAATATTTCGGTGTTTGAATAAAACTAAACATTATAGAAGAGTTAAATAATTTAAACCACAAGGGACCTATACAAATTCAAAGTTTTAGATACTCAAACTGTAACAGTTTTGCATAAATAAATTGAAATTTTCAAAATCAGTTGACACACCCAGTCTAAAAGGTATGAGCTATTATGCTTACGTTTTTACTCCTAGTTTATGTATGGAATTATATTCGGGAGTTCCTCTTCAGAAAGCCTACAAATGTTCTCTTTTCAAAAAGTAATTTTAAGACTATGGATGGTGCCACTATTAGATCACTTAATGACACATTCCCAAAACAAAACATAATGAATATTCCTTATGTTTATATATTAATATGTTTGCACTAGTGGCACAGTGCTGTAACCCACTTTTTCCTGTACATGGGAAAAAGTGTTGAGGAGAGGTAGTAGGTCCAATGCTCGGCCCTCTTAATACTGATACGACATACCGTCAGTTGTTGCCATCAACGTGGACATGACTAGAGAAGTCTGGGGTGTCCATGTTAGATGGTAGTCAAGGTCTAGATGTTGTGTAAGGAAGAGAGCTGAGTGTCAGTTTTGTCAGTTAGCTGAAAATCAGACCAACACCTTATGGTTTGGATTCCACCTGAAGTTGTAGGTCCCTTAGTTATTAGCTCTAGTTATAGGCCATTTCTGAGGATCAGTCGACCTTAGTTACTAACAATGACTACACTTGTTCATCTACACTCATCACACTCATTCGCCCATATAATGACGACCGGCGTCTTATTAATGAGTAATGAGTACAGTGGAGTTCCGGCAATCGGAAATAATTGGGACCGAACCCATTTCGGATTACCGAATTTTTCTTATTAAACAGATATCCTTAAAACACTCTTTTTAATAAAAAATAACAAATTGATATGCTTAACATTAAGTATAGTACTTTAGTTTTTAACGTAATAAGAGATTATCATCATAAGTTGGAGATAATGAACCCTTTAATAGAAGAAAACATTCATCTTCAAGAAAACACCTTCAGTACCACTGTAAGGTCTCCCTTCGTTGCTGAAACTCCTATATCTGCTAAATATAACCCACAGGTCACTTTCTGCCTGGCCCAATCATAGTTTGTTTAATATGATTAGCTTGTTTTTCTTAAAAACAAAATATGATGTTATCATCACGGTCAACCTAAACTGGTGTGATCTGATGATGAGAAATGAGACTGAAGACCTTTCAATCTGTCGAACACAGGTGTTCAAAGTACTACTAGGTGGCATTGCATTCGCCATTCGCCACCAGGCCCACGTAATCAGTTGACAGAAGTCGTGTGCATATTTCTGTTATTCTCATGCGACCTGAGACATCACTGTCACCTATTCCTACTGTAAGTCTCGCACCAACAGTTCGAACACGTGTGTTTATGTATCTCAGTTTTATTGAAACCCATACAGACGCTGCGGCTGCGTCGGATCTCGTACTACGCTACATAGAGCAACACCCCAAGTGGATACACAGTGCAGCAATAGTTTATTTTGTAATTATTTGGACTCTGTAGTTACTTCAAATTAAATATTTCTTATGTTATTGCTGGTTACGCTACTTTTGATATGAGACCAGTCTTATTTTCTTAAAATTATTTTCTTGATTTTTTAGATATATAAAGTAGTGGTTCTTACAGTAACAACAATTTTATTTTTCCAAAAATTTTTGCCAATATCTGTTTTGGATTAAGCAGATTTTCGGATTACCGAAGTTCGGATTAGCGGGACTCTACTGTATTATATTTTGTGATCTTATAAAAATAAATTTTTTTCTGTTTGGCTCCAAAATAAAGCCATGGCTTTCGTACTTTTTCATAAATTAACTTCTTTTGCAAAATGAGTTTTAGGGAGCAAACTGTTTTAAAAACACTCCTTAGTTAAAAAAACATTGAAAAAAAATAAAAAACCCATCTTTAATTGGAAGTAACAATATTTAGAAACATGGTATTTTTACCATTAGTTTGATGAATACCTTAATGTATTGTTTGTAAACATTACCTTGTATTGTTTTTAGTAATTCTTATATGTATGTACTTTAGTTTGTCAAGAAAATTTGACTACTTACCTTCTAATGGGAAATTTGCTTTAATAAAAATGTTGAAGCCTAATTTAATGTAATAAGATAAGTAAATACTGAGCAGAATTTTTGAAATTAACTTTTTATTTGTTGGGGATGCCTGATATGAGCTGTTTATGTTTTCAGAATTGGGTCGAGTGGTTTTCTTCGGATGTCATGAAAATGCCATTGAGGAAATTTCCAGATCACAAGAGATCATTTTTACCCAGTAAAAGTGAAAAGGACAAAGTTTCCAAATATGTTCATGCACTCAAGATGGGTTGGATGAAGTCAACAAAGGTAAATTAAGTTTTACTTGCTTATTGAAGTGGAATATAACATTGTTTATATCGAAAGGCATAGACCATTAGATCATATATTATACTCAGCTCGCCAGCAAAATAGACAATAATTGACCTTGATTAAGCAAGGTTTCAAAATCATATTGAACTCATAACTGTTTCAGGATCCTATCTTTTCATTAGAGATACCAATAAGTACAAATTCCATCCCAAATTTTGGTACATCAATTTATAATATAGTATAAATTACTTGGCTGGCATGTTGTTGGTACCATCTGCTAGAGAATTGCATTATTAAGATCAAAACAATATGTTTAAAGCATTTTTAATTTGTTATGTTACCATTTGATATCACTATACATCTAAATGTTTTAACATATTGCAGTTATGGATCACTGCAGTGATGGAATACTGATTATTTTACATCGTATTCTGGCTATAAATGCTTGCTTTGAATACGCTGATAGGAGAGTTCAAAGTTAAAAAATGTTTTAACTACAAAATTTGTTTTCCATCCTCTTTTTCATAAGTATTATTTTACTTAGTAAAAAGTTGTAAAAACCCAAAAGCAGGATTTGCATTATGAAAGTTTTCCATAGATTAGATTAGATTCACTGGGTTGTGGTCCTGTCACCAAGCCCACTGCGCCTAGACTCCATGGCCCTTTGCACCCCGAGCCTGACGACAGTGTCAAAAGAGACCAGTCCCCCTTATGAAGGACATGATCTCCCCGAGTGTAGCCCTTCTAATATCCTCTGGTTCCAGAAAAGCGGCACCCAGAGTACTATGCCTAAGAGATGAGAGAGCTCCACAGTGACAAAAGATGTGTAGCTCTCCTCATCCTCCTCACAAAGCCTACATGTGGAGTCTTCTGTTAGGCCCATTATCTTCCTATGTCTGTGAAGAAGATTATGTCCAGTCAGCATTCCCGTAACCGCCCTCACCTTGGCCCGGTTACAGCTCAGCAGATCTCTGCTGTACCAGCGATCCGGTCCTTGGATAAGTGCACGAGACTGCCTGAGCCTGGACTCGATCCTCCATCTTCTATCGTGTTCCTCAGAGGTCCACCTGTCAATTCTTCTTTTTACCTTTTGAAAAGGAATACCAAGAGCCGGCTCCGGCCCCAGCAGAGGGCACTTTGCCCTTCTCCTAGCCAGTGCATCGGCTCTCTCATTCCCATCAATGCCAGCATGCCCAGGGACCCATATGAGTCTCACCTTTTTACGCTGGCAAAGAGTCTCCAGGATCCCCTGGCACTCCCATACCAGCTTAGAGCTGGTACGTAGTGCCATAATCGCCTTTATCGCTGCCTGGCTGTCTGAGCAGATTGAAACTACTCCACTGAAGCTACCTAGACGCATTTCTTCTTGTGTGGCCGTCATGATAGCCATCACCTCCGCCTGGAAGACATTAAAAAGACTAAAATTCTAGCATGTGCCCCTAGAAGTACAGACAGAACTTTCCGTGCCTCCCTCCCGTACACCCCAGCACCCGCGCCTTCTTCTGTAAGTGAGCCGTCTGTATACCAGACGCTTCCTTTGACCTGTGCAGGCTCAGTACTCCCTATCCTATAAAGTTTACCATAGGATGGATCTAGAGTTGACAATTTTACCGGCGGTAACAGTTAAATGTCTGAATTGTTTTCTATAGGGAAGGAGTTGGGTGTATGTGCTGCTTGTAATAGTGTATATATTTGTTCAGTATTGAAGCTGAGTGAAGTGTGCTCTTCAGTCAAATAAACTGTTTTGTTTTTCTCAATGAACATAGTAATAGTATTTATGGAGCTTATAAATTGTTTGGCAACAAAGTTGATTAAAGCCTACCTTCATAAGCTAAAAGTTCCCAGTTCGATCCCACTCAGAGTTATTGCAAATCTTTAAATGGATTAGCTAATTAACCATCGGCTCTTCGTTTGTAATTGGGCTGTTAAGATCGGCCTCTTAAGAATAAATAAATTAATGTATTTCAATATCAAATGTACAGTAGTTGAAATAGTAAACCGAATGTGTTTGCTCAAATGTAAATCAAATGTACAGTGTTCAAAATTAAAATCTAGTTTGTGCTTGATAGTTATATAAATATTGCAAATATAAAGTAAATGATCTTTATTCAGCAAATGAAGAGAGAAGCGAAAGAGAAGGAGATGGCAGGGCCCAAGTACTACATGCTTTGGCAGAGTGACGAGGTGGCCGAGGAGATGAGGAGGATCCACAACCACATTCCGGCACCCAAAAGACTTCTGCCCGGCAATGCCGAGTCGTACAACCCACCCGAGGAGTATTTGTTCAATGAAAAAGAGGTAATTTGCATTTGTAGTACTTACTAAAGTGACCGCATCGATTGCCCTCCTACCCACAAATTTATGCACAGCGTAGCTTAGTTTAAAATCGTTAAATCACCGCTGTATGTTATTTACCTATATAGTTAAAAAACAATAAAAGAAAAGAGACAATAGCATATTTGTATTTAAAGATAAATGATAGTATGCATGATTAATGATCAATATCTCAAGTTGCTTATAAAAATAAAAAATGGAGACTGAGACATTTCTTACTCTTACTCATAGAGCAGATATATTCCTCCATCATGTTCCCTCCATCTAGAACAATCTTCTGCCTCTTCTTCTCTGGCTCCAACCCTCTCCATATCCGCCTTAACTTTACACCACCATATTTCTTAGGTGTGCCTTCCTTCAGGGCTTTTTTGAAATTCTTGTTCCAGAGACCAGTCATCCTCCCTCCTTAGTATCGTATATGCCCAGCCCACCTCAGTCTTCTGCATTTAATATTGTATGTGATAACTTCACTACTGTACAAATCACTGATATTCCGATTATGTTTCTCCCCCATTCTCCTTATTGTAAGGTAGGAACATACATTTTCTGCAGTACATTCTTCTTGAATACTATTATTCTTTTTCCCACTTTTATATTAAACTTCCAAGTTATTGTTTAGTGTAGTTTTATTTATGTTTTATGTGACATAAGTTTTGATTATATTATTTGTTTACAAGCATACAAGCACCTATTCATTAAATTTAATATTTTTTAGTCCTGGTTTGTTTTAATTATTATTTGATATCTTTACTCCTAGGTACTTATAGAAGTATATCGATTTCTTGTGAAGTTTATTTACTTGGTTGTTCAATAATTTACTTAAAGCCCTATTTCACTGGTTTCTTAAAAATAAGTTCTTGACAATTCTTTTTTAAGTATTCTATGTTTTTAACTAACAAAACAGTGACTGACACATTACAGATCAATTTATTGTTAGTTTTGATGATTGATAAATTGTATAGTAACTCTACCACGCTTAATATTAATTGGCTATATAGTAATTAAATTTACACATACGATTACTGTAAATTTATTATATTAATTCATCTCCAAATTTTTAATTGCTCTAACACTCTAGACTTAGATTTTACTTTGATAAGTGAGTTATGCCCTTTGGAAAATGAAAAGGTTGAATGAATGTTTGTTGTTTCAGCTCAAGTTTTTCAACAGAGAGAAGAGATCGTTGGGTAAAAAGAAGCTGCATTTCATTCCTCAAAAACACAAATCACTGCGAGAAGTTCCAGCGTATAACAGATTTATAAGAGAAAGGTTTATGCGCTGCATCGATCTCTACATGTGCCCCAGAGCCATTAAAATGAAGGTAAGCTTTAAAGTTATTATACATTTTATCCTTAAAGCAACATGAAGTACTACTGTTTTCATTTCCTATATTTTAAAGATACATCATCTCAAATAAATAAACAAACAAAAACATCGACTATGGAAGTTTAAAACCTTGTATACAAATTATACTGGGTGCATCATGTCTGTAAGTTTGACCGTTGTCACGTCGGAGCTGACCTGTGGAGAGTGAAGGCCAATCTACATCACGAATGAGCATCACCATAGTATCCTATCTGCTAATTTAAGTTTTACAACCCCTGCTTCCCTATACAGTGGTTATCCATGCTTGATTACCCTCCGTAGCTCTCTCTAAACCATCAAACCAATATAAAAGCTCAGCCTGTTGCCATTCTCCTAGATAACAAAGTTTTATAGTCTAAAAAATCCTATAAGTCTACGTTAGGGGATAGAAAGTAGTACAATCATGTCAGAGTTAGTGGAAATGACTTTTAACATTTCAGAGTTAGTGGAAATGACCTTATACATTTCACAATGAATATCAAATTAGCCAAGTTTTTGTGTCATAATTATTATTATTATTTTCTTTTTAAGTAAATTATTAGATGAAATTAATTCTGATGTTACTCACTTATGAAAAATGGTAAACATTGAGGGGCTGTTTCTATCCCTTAGGAATGGAATTTCGAGAAATCCATTCTTACTGGGTCTATATGGATTCAAAAGCTAACTTCCCTTTTACTTACTACTGTAAGTAAACAAAACATATAAGTGGTGTGTTGAGTCTTAACAAGAGTATTTCGTGAATGTAACCAAATTTTACTGACACTGTTTATTGCAGGGCTGCCAATATGACATAGTAAAAGTTTTAAAAGATTTATCCAGTGATGTAATCACAGCAATATCAGCAACACACATATTATAATAAGTTAAGTGTTTGCCAGGTGCAACATCAGCCGAATTTCGGGCGTTACCTGTGTTTTTAAACATGGCTTGAATTTTGGGTGATGCCACTGTGAAAGTTGAGCAATGTCAATATGAGCTCTAAGAGCTTAATGTAAGCTTACTTTATATTATAAAACATATAGGCCTATGGAAATATATAGAACTTATTTTTCAATAAAAATTTGCTGATATTTTTCTGTTGTATTTTGTTCAATGTCCTGATATTATTTTTTATGGTGACCTTAAACATTTTGTCTAGTAAACAAAGAACTTTTATCTAGATACGTAAAGGCTAATTGTTATGGAGATTGTAAATTAGTTTTCTTAATACCAATATGGATTCTACTCATTGATTGCTATCGGCTTGGATACTATTATAAAAATCTACTAGAGTATCTATTTTAGGTGGATACCATTGTTCAGATGTGCCACGTTATCAGTTGGTCCAAAAATGAGACTATTACTATGTGATTTGGACCCCGCAGTAAGATGTAGATCCCCTAGTTGCCCAGTTATTGGGCTTTTGAATAATTTAATCAATAAATGCTTCTTTTATAAAGATCAGTTGACCTTTGTTGTGAAAACTATATTCATAATCTATTCTACTATACTGTAACGTTCATTCACAATCTCTATTTATCATGCTTGGCATCTTAAAGATTGATGAAAAATAATCATCTAGCAGAGAGAGTGATTGAATCGTATATACAATTTTAAATAACGTTTCAGCTCACAGAAAGCATGGTGTACTTAAGCAAAAACACTACTGTTTCAGTTGATGATAGAGCCGGAGGACCTTGTGCCACAACTGCCGAGTCCTAAGGATCTACAACCTTTCCCTAACGTACAGTCTTTGGTCTACAGAGGTCATACAGATATGATCAGGTGTATTTCTGTCGACCCCAAGGGACAGTACCTGATCTCTGGTTCAGATGACTTAACCGTCAAGAGTAAGTATTGTACTATCAGTCCATCTTTGTGGTAAATTTACTTAAGAATGGTATAAGAATGGTCTTGGAAGCTTCAGCAAACCACTTTTCTGATGCTTAATTATTTCTTTAAACAGGCATGAATGCTCTCGAAACATAAATTTATATGCGCACAATGAAAAAAAGTTTATCAAATAAAAAAAATCAAGTGTTGTTATAAGTATTTTACAAGAAATAAAACACTACAGATTTCTAACCTTTAGTGATGAAGTTTTTTTTTTTTTGAAAAAAGGCCTTTGTATTTTAGGATCAAAATTTATTGGCTACTATGGAGCTTAACCAATTAAAAATATGAACTAAAATTCTCTGGTAAGCAAGGCCTTTTATTCATTTAAAGAAATGTTTGGAAATCCCTTAATATAGCTATGTTATTATAATAATTTATGTCTTAATCATGTTCTTTATTATTTAGTTTTATTAAATAATACTATGTTAACTCACGAGGTTTCATTAATTAAAACTGTACACTAGCTCAAGATTTTAATGATGCTTTATTTTATTTCGTAGGCTTAAGCGGCCGGTGTCATTAGTAATAACTAAAGCTTCCCTGTAACAATTGCTTCAAGATGTTATCTATAATATTTACATCAATATTTACAAATTTTATCTACAATATAGTGATGCAAATATTGTAGATAACACCTTGACGCAGTCGTTACCATAATCTTTAGTTATTAGTAATTTTAATTATGTACCTGTTCCATACTGTACACTGAATTCTTTTTGTGTAAATAACAAATTTATAATGTATAATGAATTTGATTATCATCTCTGAATAGGTCTCATTAAAAAATAACTATCATAAAGTTATAGGAATAAGAAAGCAGGACTGATTTCCCCCCTCCCCTTTATCATAAAAGCTTAATAACTTAAAACTTAAAAATTCATAAAACCTAAAGGACTTGGAAAAGATTCAAGCCATTAAATATTTTGAGTAAATAAGATTTAATTACCAGGAGTAAAAATCAACAACTCAAAGTTATAGGGGCCTTGAGATTACTTTACTTAATATCTAGACTCTGCTGTCAGTTGTCAAACTTGTGCAAATAGTTGTTTAATCCATCAGCCTATTTATGGATAGTGTACTGTGGAGGAAATTCTTGTTGCAACATAAAAAGTTTGTAATTGTATTATGACAGTTCCTGATTTGGATATCCTTTTTATTTCACGTTTAACTTAGAGCTATAGAGGTTAATTGGATGGAGCTCTGACTTATAGTGTTACGCTGTGCACATGCATGAAAGTAAATAAATACAACAATCAAATCTTAGCTGTTAAAACGTTGAGGTCAAAATATGAAAGCGGGTAACGTATAATGGATGCAATTTGTGTTTGTCAGTCTGGGAGGTATCAACTGGGCGGTGCGTCAGGACTGTTGCGGTGGGTGGCACGGTACGTGGTATCTCATGGTGTCCTAACCAAGCCCTGTCACTAGTGGCTGTTGTGGCGGACCGCAAGTGTCTACTCATAAACCCCAATGTGGGTGACAAGCTGGTCATTGAGAAAACCGACTCTGTTCTGCAGGAACCTCCAGTACAGGTCGGACAGGGTGAGTGTCGACACTATTTAAATGACTATTTTTTTATCGCCTTATATTAAGAATAGATTAATATAATTTAATTTTACGAAACTTAATAAAATATTTTCAAGATATGTATTATAAAAGTAACCTCGAAATTGGTTTTGTTTTTCACTTAGCCCAACCCAACATAACCTATCTGTTCCTACCAAGTCTCAAACTGTTTCTTCATGATTTTTGACAGAATTACTTTGAAATTTAATAAATATTACTTGAATACCATTTATTTCATATGGTGTCTTATTATTCATTAAAAGACTTAAGCTGATGCAAAACCTCTTCAAAAACTGTTCTGGCATATTGCAAGTTAACACTGCACAGTGAATATAAATCATAAAACACTTATAGTATTTTTTTTTCTAGATCTAAATACTTCATTGTAAACCCAATCCTTGAATGTATTGAATACCAGCAGTTTGGTTAGAATAGAATACAGTTTGGCTGAAAAGAAACTTGAACATCGGGTAACTCTTCTTGTTAAGATATTTCATTTTTGTTTGCAGCAATCTTCTTGCCACTTATTAGCAACATTTGTCACCTTAATGTGTTAGGGGATGGGTTAGCTTAATATTGTAAAATTAAAAACCCTATCACATGACAATTCATTTTAAGGATCTTGTTGAGACAACATAGCACTTATAACATAACGAAAATGAAAATAAGATCAAAAAGCAAAACTGTGACTAAAAAATTATACATGTTATCAAATAACTTCTGGAATTTTATAGAGTAATTACAGTCCAGAGGGAGGTGTAAACAAACAATAACATTTGAAAACCATTTATTGGAATGAAATAAACCTTAAGGTATGTGAGATATTGCAACTGATTAAAGGTTGAGTACAACAACAAAATAACAGTACAGTTTATATTCAGTTTTAATATTGTTGCTTCAGGAGGTTTTGTTCTACAAGATTTTCTATTCATTTTTTGTAACAAATTGATGATTTTTTTCATGGCTTTTTATTTTTGAAGGATGCAAAATGTAATTGTTTTATATGAGGAACTGTCAAGGATCTGTGAAGCAAACAATGTTTGTTTTTATTGTTTATGTTGTATTTGTAAATAATATAACATTAACTGATTCTTTACTCTTTAAGTTCAATTTACCAAGCTTACTGATTCGTGATCAGAATTAATTTAGGGTTATAGTATTAAATCTTTGGATTTTTTTTATTGATAGAATTTCATCATTCTTTGTTCGGTTTCATTAGGAGTGATAGGACATCAGAAGACTTACCTAAAAAGACAATTAACAACTTATAATTGTAAACAATAACAGAAACATCCCATTTTCCACTAAACGGTATTCATACTAAACGGTGTGGCACAGAGGAAAATGTATGGTTTCTTTATTTATTTCGTACTGCAAGGCATCAGGGAATTTGTCTTCTTAGGTAAGTATGCTGGTGTCCTACCTCTCCTAATATACTAATACTATTCCTAGTGCCCTTTGACCTAACCTAAAGTTTGTCAAATTTCGATGTATCTAAAAAAAGTAATGTGACAAATGCTAATGCCGTTCTTACATTGAAATATTTTGTATTTTAAGTTTGCAATATATATGAATCTATGGTCTTTAAACTCTCAATATAAACTTCTTTTGAATAATTAATCTGTCAGTAATGCACATTGTGATTTGTTGCTTGTTTTCTTGTTAGTCCCAGAGAGAGTATCCCTAGCAGTTCAGTGGCAACAGGCAGAGGGGGAAGAGTGGGAGAATGGCATCAGAGTTATCGTCAACCACTTCAAGGAGATTAAACAGGTTGATATTTTAAAAATAATATTTGGTAGTTGTTAATCATAAATTATTGTTAAATTTCAAATTCTATTTACATTAGCGATTGTTCTTTTCAAATGTTGTATGACATTGCAGAGCATAATTTTACATGAAATTGTGTCATTTACGAAACGTTTATATCTGAACATTTGCTGTTAGTGGGCCTATATTTGTTGAAATAAGTGTTTTTATAACTGTTGTGTAGGTGACCTGGCATGGACGTGGTGACTACTTTGCTACAGTGATGCCTGAAGGAGAGAACCGTTCTGTACTCATCCACCAGCTGTCTAAGCGTAGGTCCATGTTACCCTTTTCCCGGCCCAAGGGTAGAGTGCAATGCGTGCTGTTTCATCCAGTGCGGCCATTCTTCTTCGTAGCTGTAAGTCGTCAAGCGTTAAGGAAGTAACTTTTATTTAGATTGATGTGACTACTGATAATCTTGAAAATAAAAACAGTTGTATAATAGCTGTATGACTTGATTTTAGGCCAGGTTAAAGAGCACTAGGCGAGGTAATATAATTGGAGAGATAGGACATCAGCAAACTTACCTGAGGAGACAAGTCCATTAACTCAATGTACAAGAACACAAACACAATACAAATTGTCAGCACCACTGGCACCTTCTGATAAGGAGAGAGACGAGTCTGCTCAGAAAAGTTTTCTGATGCCCTATCTTTACTATTTAATTGTTAATTGAGTAATTTTTCAGTTTTCTAGATGTGTTGTACAAGTATGAGTTTATGTACGAACTCACAAAATAGCTATTGGGTGTATTAGTAGCTAAACATTATGTCATTATAGCTTCAATCCTCCATTAAAATGTTTGTTAGTGAAACCTCTTAAAAGCTGAATTACTGTCAAACACCATATTCATGATGCAGCTCCTAGTCTTAGGGTTTATCACAAATCTAATGAATTTTTATAGGAAATAAGTTTCTCACTATAAGACAATTGTATGAAATGTTCAAGTGTATGGATAGGAAAGTAGGCCTATTTGATAAGTTCTTTTAGGGTACACGAAAAATAAAACTCAAATAGAGGGATATTACAAACCCATTAGCTTCATCTTTAGTCCAACAGGTTAGAAGGAAAGTTGAGTCCATTCTTCAATTGTGTATTGTTTGTTGCATTTTTATGTTTACTCTTATATGCCTTATAAAAAGGAGTTTTTGTTTATCCTGTGTAGTTGCTAAGAAAATAATTGAGGAATCTTATATTTAAGTCAGCTGGACTATCTATCACTGTCTAGAAAGTAGAAAAATAGTTTCATAGGTCAAACACATAAACCAATAAAAAACAGTAAATATTGTGAAATGCGTTTTAACCTGAGATTTTAAAACTCGTGAACTCAGAAACTCACAATGATTCCAAACGTAAAAAAAACTTTATGAAGTAATTAAGTGGATATTAGCCATTAAGCCACTTTACAGTTTACTGACTGCTCTTAAATATTTATTGTAAATGTAAAAGGTCTTACATTTCCAATAAATCTTTCACCATACCTGGCATCAATAATGGTGAAAGAAGACAAAAGAATAGTGCAAACTAGGAGGAAGAAGAAAACCTCGAATTGACATTTTTTTAATGAAAGCAATTAATTGATTTCCTTTCCTGAATGAGTTTATACCTTATCTTCACTGATTTGAATGATAACAAACTTTTTTTGTGTATAACTGCTCCTGATGCATTCGCCGAGGCCATAAGAAAGCGACCTCTGTTTCCTTTTTCTCTTTGGTAAAATAATGTCAATGAATACAAGGTGTTTCTTAGGCATTGGTATGGAATCGGTTCTTATATGAACACTTCTCCATCTTTTTTTCTTGTGATAAAAACGTGAATGATTTACCTGTTATAAGATTGTTGGGTAGTGAAGCTTTGAAGCAACAAAAATATGACATTGTAATAAAATTAAAACATAGATACTCTATGTTCTTTTGCTTTAGTTTGGTTTGTTTTAATCATACAAACTTTTGCTTACTTCTGTCCTTAATTTAAAAATTCTTTATTTTAATGCACTCAGATCAACCAACAGTAATGGTTTTTTTTTTTAACTAATGTTCATAATAATGTTTGTTTGTCAAATGAAAATATGCATGTAAAACGTGATTGTATTAAAATGGAGTACATTTTATTTTTACAGACTCAGCACAATGTGAGAGTGTATGACGTGGTGAAGCAAGAAATGGTCAAGAAACTGTACTCAAACTCAAGGTGGATCTCGAGCATGGCCATTCACCCAGGTATTTACAGTAAAACCTCTAGTCCGAACTTCTGTAAAATCCGAACGTCCACCAATCCGAACGTCCACCAATCCGAACGCCACCACAAGAAAGCAAAAAATATGCATGTACATATCTGAAACGTTATTGTAATCATCCAAACGTTGAAGTATTCAGTTATTCTCGCACTAGCAATAATCTATTTTTCCAGCACACCACCTCTGCCATTTTCGGGTTAGATACGTTTGTGAAATATTGCAAATTTTAGTCAAATAAATGATATTGTAGTTCATATAGAATCTACATAAATTGATCGTTCAGATGTCGCTGGATATTGTTTGAAGCATTTCTCTCTTTTCTTTAAACCTTAAGTATGATCTATTTTAGCCATATTTTAATTTTTGATGTGAAAATAACAATATGTTCTGTAATCCAAACGATTTGATAATCCGAAAACCGGATTATCTAATTAAAACCGGGTCCCCCGGTTTTAATTAGTTCGATTGTAGCGGTTCTACTGTATATGTTTTATGTGTCTCTTTTAAATATCAATTTAATATCTGTGTTGCTATATGTGAATTTACATTGTTATTTGACGTAGGCGGGGACAATCTGTTGCTGGGCACGTACGACCGGAAGGTGCTCTGGTTTGATCTTGACCTGTCTACCAAGCCCTACAAGACCTTGAGGCTGCACAGTACGGCTGTGAGAAGTGTGGCCTTCCACAAGTCATATCCACTGTTCGCCTCAGGCTCAGACGATACCAGTCTTATCATTTCCCATGGAATGGTGTACAAGTAAGTATCTTTTATCCATATTAGGAGTGTGCGAGTAGCTCGAAATTTGATTTTTTTCGAGTTTTTTTTTAAATTAGAACTTGAGATTAAAAAAAAAACTCAAAAAATCGAGTCGAGTTTTGCCATATCTTTAAGTGTAAAACTATAACCAAGACAAAAGTCCCATTTGTATAATTGATTATGAAGATAGTAATTTTATTTAAGCAACTGTATTTAAAATATGACCATAATATCGTATTCATAACCTGATATGTTCTCACGATGTATTCAGATTCGTGATTCATGCACACAAATCTCAATCGTACGGCCATGGCGATTACGGCGAAAAGTATTCTCGTTATTTATAAAGAAGGCATGACCAACTTAGCTGTTCTAAATAGCTAAAAAAATAGCTGTTCTAAACTGTCACTAGTTATTCATACAAAACATGATAACTGATCACAAAGAATCAGTTATTGAACTGTTTCAAAATTTTCGTTACATAACTGCTTTCACTAACATTTAAAATTAACAGTTGATGCATTTATTTCAGATCCATGCTTTAAAAGTTTATGATTAAAACTATTCGTAGACTGACAATTTGGGAAAGATTCAATTAAATCGCGTTTAATCTGTAACATTAATTACACATAGAAAGAAACTAATGAAATTGAAAAGCTAATAATTTGAGAACAGTTTCTCAAATTATTAAAAAAGAATGCCCGAAACAGTTTCTAGTAAATAACGATTAATATAGCTACTACCAGTACATGGCTGACTTGATGAGTCACAATATAAAATGTACTGCTAGCCTTGGATTCGATTTGTATCCATTTTCTTTTTTTTGTTGACGTTTACACTAGAGATGGGAATTACAGTTACTTTTTCGATAACCTTTTTCGTAATTCTATTATGTTCTGATAACGTGTTATAGTAATCTGTTATTTTTGAAATGTGTTTTGTCTAGGTGACCATCATCTAGACAAAGGATACAAACAATCTAACAACATACTAAAATAACAAATAAACCTGATTATTATTTAAACAAAAATATTTTCACCAAAAGGGTGATTAGGTATTCGAAATGAAACAACTTACGTGAATTGCCTTTCTAGCCGCACCTAACCATGTTAACGGGTAGGCGGAAACTCACTACCAAAACCCAGGCAACCTTTCGAACCGAAAATCGGAATTACGGAACAGAACAAGGCTTGAGCCAACGGCCACAAAAGTAACAAGTCGACAGTGCAAGAGCGTAAACGAAAGAGAAGAGAAACAAAAATGTACCGGTCAAACGCCCCGGTACAGTACTTGAATTTACGTGAAATAACATATAATCAGTTGTAACAAGTGATAGGAAGTAAGTTAGTATAACTGTGGTAAATTGCAGACAAAAACATAACCTAAAAATCATTAGAAAATTTGATATTTTTAAATTTAATAATTGATAATTGTTCAAGGGTGATTGTCTTAATTTAATATGTGACAGTAAATTCTCCAACAAAAACTTCAAACTAAATATTTTTATTTTTGTCTTTATAAAACTAATTAGGAATTTGGAGAGCAATTCCAATGTGCAATTTCTTTCTTGGTCAGGTGCAATTTGTTTGGAAAAATCTGTTTTTAAATAACAGTTTGATTTGGATACACTTAATCGTTTGTCCAGTTGGAAAATAATAGTCTTATGGGATTAAATCCAACATGGCCGACAGCGTCTGCAGACTCCTGACCTAACCTCATATCTAGAACATTTGTGCAATTATTTTCAGAGTAATAAATTCTTAGCTCCATGTTATGGTGATGATAGTAATTTTTGTAAACAACTGCATTACTTACGAAAAGAAAAATTCATATGCTATAGTAAAAAAAATATTTATAATTAGTTATTGTTTTTGTTTAAAAAAAGTGTTACCAATTACAAAAATAAGTCCCACATTATGAAGATTATTATTATTTATCTACATATGGGGTAAAGGTAAATTTAATTAGAATTTGTGTTGTTTCAGTGATCTTCTTCAAAATGCTTTGATCGTCCCATTGAAAAGATTGAGTAATCACGAATCTACCAATGACTTTGGCATCTTAGACGTTTTGTTTCACCCAACTCAACCGTGGGTGTTTACTTCTGGTGCAGACGGTTCCATAAGGCTCTACACATAACATACTGTTTGGTGTAGTTACGACTCTGTACATACAATACAAATTATTTTGTATATAACTGTTTATTTACTTTAAACCTGTCCCAATGTAATAAAAAGAACATTACTTCACTTTTTATATATTGTTTCTATGCTTTAACCTTGTAACGAACACAATTCAAATATTGTTTTAGTATATAAGAAATAAAATCTCATTCCAGTAGGTTCCAAATCATATGAAGTAGCTTATTATAAGACAAAATAATACTGCCACTCTAAAAATATTGAGTTTATGTTCATACCATCAATTAACAACTGCCGAAGTTAAAACTATATGCTGTGTTAGTACTTTCAATCAGCAGTACTCTAACCACACTTATTATACTTGTGGTGAGTGTGGAAACAAAACTTAGATGTGTTATTTCTTAAAGTAAATATACTGTTTCTCAGAATGAAGTGAGCACACATCTTAGTACAGTCAAAGTAAAGTACAGTTAAATATAGTTGATTGTGTCCAGTTCTAAGAGTACGGGTTTGCGGAACATTTATTGTAAAGATATTTTACAGCGTTTCAAGCTTTACTATTGGAAGGAGAATCAGTTTAAAATAAAACAAACTTTCCGCCCATTAGTCTCAGCTGCAGCCTTCGTCAATGATAAACAATTTTAGTGCTTTCTGTTACCTTGCGGTGAGAATTTTAGACTCATCACTTGTCTTTTCGTTTATATATCGCTTGTTGTTTGTTTATTATTTTAGATAAAAATATAAATTCTTTTGAAATGTAGAGATAATGAAATTCTGCATCAAATGGTACTAATTACATTGCGCTACGTTGATTAAATAATTTTTTATAGTACCTCAAAGTCCCGTGTCCTGATCCCGAATACAGGTAAAATTTCTGATACACTTCCCGGATGTAGAGCTAACGTATTTACTGCGGAGAACACGGATCTGTGCACCAAAACACCAGTGCAGCTCATGGCAATGTGAACCACACTCTCAGTACAGTCCTTGTGTTCGATCTTAGAAGGTGCAAGAGAACATAAATGTGTATCTGAATGTCAAGTTATACATTTTGGTGCAGTTCATTTCTTTTTCGGCTATTGTGTTCTTGTTTATAGTTGTAGGGGCTGTTTTGGGAGTCAGGCAGATATAAACAAAAATGATATTTGGATGCAGTTTATTGAGGTTTACCATTGTGAACCATCAGTGTAGAACATATAAAGCAAATATTATTTAATTAAGGAAAAGAGTCGGAGTTCTGTAAAGTAAACTCCTATGAAGAGTCCTCGTTAACTGCTAAGGGCTGCATAATATTTTTAAAATTAAAAACTGTCAAAAATATTGTTGAAGTATAAATTATAGCCAATTGCATTGTATTATACATTCAGGATATGGGGGTTCTTCTTGACAAAAGAGTACCTTGTCTTGGTATGGCGTGGTGACTCAGTGGTAAGGCTTCTACTGCACATGTCTTGGTTCGAACCTCAAACTGAGCTAACGGTTGGCAGTTCACTCATTGAGTAATGCACAGGCTTGCAGGCCTAAGTCAACTGGGAAGTTTTCTTGTATAAAAATATACAATAAACTTCCACAAATATATAAAGTTTCTAAAGACCTAGTGTCATTTAGGAGAAATATGAAAGAGTTTTTGTTGAGGAGAGAGTATTATAGTTTGGATGATTATTTTTATGATGAGACATGATTTTATTGATCTATATTCTCTCTTTTGTATCATTGTACTCTATATTGTATTACCCTGTAGTTTTTACACTTAGTTTTTAAGAAATTGACCTTAGTTAATGCAATTGAGTTTGTAAACAGCAATAAAATATTTTGACTTTGAACACAGAACAAATTTAAGTTAATTTATAATAATTTCAAGCTGGGTTTTCAACAGTGAGTTAGTTATTTGCCTTGCCATATCTATAACATTTTTATAATCTTATAATTTACATTCTATGTATAAGGTTTTGCAATTCTTATGGCTTATCAACATATTATACTATTAATGTGTAAAACATTTAGAACATTCACTATATGAATTTTTGTCTACAGTAAAGTTTGACAAACCCAAACTTCGGTAATCTGTACAACCTGGAAAATCTCATTTAAAGGCTGTAAGTATACTAAAGCATTCAGCACACTGAACTTGCATGTGTAAATAAATGTAATGACCATATCATTAAATTTTTGTACAAGATTTTTGTCTTTGATTTGTAAGATGCTATATTCCTGAAGACTAGTCCCCACTTACAAACATATTTCCGGAAACAAACTGTTTCCAGTTTTTTTGTGATGTTTCCAAAATGTTTGCAAACATTTAAGCATGTTTCTGGGACCAAGAAACAGTGTTATGTTTTCAAAACAAAATGGAAAACACCTAAACATGTTTCTATCAAGAGGACAGAAGAGGAATCTTGAATGAGTCATTAGGCGTCAGCAGTGCTTTCAAGGCAACTTGCAAGTGTGCAGTACCGGTCGTAACTATTCTAGATGTATACTACTGCGTGGAATCAGGAACAAATTTCAAATTTAATCGAAGAGTTTCATTCCCGTAGAGTTTTTTGGACATAACCTCCAGGCTATAAGAAACGTGTTTTTGACGTAAGCACCAATGAAATGGGAAGTAAATAAATAAATAAAAGTTTTAAAAATACGATCTTGACATGAAAACAAGGCAATGTGTGAGAAAAAAGAATGCCAGTTTGCCCAAGAAAGTAAGTTGATTCTAATACGAACCATTACAAAGACTTCTTCTTCAGTCCATATCTCAGAAAACACAGTACTGCTAATGTGGACACAAATGAATCACAAACATTT
>JAQJVL010006563.1:5000-28424 GCA_035578905.1 Stictocephala bisonia | reverse complement strand
AAATTTGGGTAAATAATATTTGTGTTATATTATTTATAATACACAGAACTAATAACGTAATATGTTTTATCGATTATTTTATATACACCAATAGACATTTCTCTTGAATATATTAAAGTTTGTGACTCTTATTTTCAACAATTTTTGGGGTCCAGTAGTGGAATTCTAGTGTAATATCATGTAAAGTAATGTAGTTTAAGCCAATGTAGTAACATACCTTAATAAAAATACCGGCTCAAATATTCCTATTACATAACATATACTGTAGTGTGTATCTAATACTAAGGCTTTCATCTAACAATATTAAATATTATATACGCAGGTCATATTTCCTAAATAACTATGAACAGATCAACTAAATCATCTTATATATTAATTAGCCTACTCCTTTAACACAATTATTTCTAAAATGACAATTGAATATGTACCTGCACTTTGGCTTATTGATCTAACCCAGACACGTGGGATTACGTTGAGATTGAATGGGAAGTTCTCTTATCAGCTTTCTTTAATATTGTGACATATATAGTCTCTTCAATTCTACACGCAATCGCCTCTAAATATCTTGGATGGTTACCAGAGTTTGGATGTGGTGTGGGGGAGACAACTAGCCTGGAGAGAACAGGCTTATTCAGTTAGATATAAATCAGCCTGCGTCGTGCAAGTTGAATGGTTACCAGAGTTTGGAGGTAGTGTAGGGGAGACAACTAGCCTAGAGAGAACAGGCTTATTCAGTTGGATATAATTCAACCTGTGCCGTGCAAGTTGGATGGTTAGCAGAGTTTGGATGTAGTGTGGGGGAGACAACTAGCCTGGAGAGAACTTGCTTAGTCAGTTAGATATAAATCATTCTGCAGCGTGCAAGTTGGATGGTTGCCAAGGTATGAATGCTGTGATGGGAGAGACTACTGGCATAGAGAGAACAGGCTTAGTCAGTTCTCGGTGTGCAGTCTGGATAAATCAGTCTGCGGCGTGCAAGTTGGATGGTTACCAGGGTTTGGATGCTGTGAGGGGAGAGACAACTAGCCAGGAGAGAACAGGCTTAGTCAGTTAGAAATAAATCAGTATGTGGCGTGCAGGTTTGATGGTTACCTGGTTTTGAATGTTGTTTGGGGGAGACATCGTTCGACATTAAGTGCCTCTTTTAGAGGAAATTGCTCAGATATGAAAGATTTAAGGAATATTCTATACAAGTCCGTGGCATCCATACATATACTGACATCATCGAGACAGGTCGTAGGTGATTTTGTAGGAAACGGAATCGAGGCAAGACCACGATTCACCGTGTACACATCGATGCACTCGTCATCCGACAGGCCAGACTGTCCCAGTTTTTATTTGTGATTCGAGTATTTGGTACTGGACGATCGGGAGTTGTCAACGTCACCACAACGAAGACATCCCGAAAAAGCCATAGTTTACTTACTAAATATCGATGATTAAAGACAGAGAACTGCACTAAGTCTTAAATTACTATGCGGTTCAGAATCCCTCTTACGACACGTCCGATATGTCAGCTATTTGGGTCTAAAACGGCTAAAGATAGTATGTTACTTTCTTATATATATATATTATAACTAATATATATATATATATATATATATTAGTATAGGACCTCTTTAAGAGTAGTCAGATATTAACAAATTATTTTGCGTCTAAATATAAGACAACTTCAGACAAGCATTACATGACTTTATAGTCTGGTTAGTTATCTTATGTGACATAGGAGATGAGGATTATAGCTTAGTGATTTAATTATTTATGAATGAAATTTCATTTTTACGCTAACCTAGTTAATAAAGTAAAATTATTGGAAAAAATTTAAAGTTTACATTATATAAAATAAATTCCATACAGATATAATCCTTGTTCTAAAAGGCAAACTGTGTTTTGTCATTTTTCCTTACGCTTATGTCCTATATGAATAAAGTTAATTTAAGAATGGTCTAGACTGTGTTTGTCTTATTTACATCATACCTTAGTATACATCAACCTGCTTATAATTAAATTATAAGTCTTTTACTAAATATATCCGACCAATATAACATAAACTGAATTAGAACAAAATTACAAACTTATTATTTCCACGTACCTGAGAAATTATAGAATACTAGCGTTTAATTTGTTTATTCATTTAAAATGAGTTCGATTAATTTATGTATTCTGTCAGCGTAGCTATAACAAACTATATGGCAGTCACAAAGACGGAGCTGGTTATAAAATTCTGATGAAACCATTACATTTCCATATTCTAATTGAGCAAAAAACTTCCCTTGACTCGTTTAGTGTATTCTGGAGGAATGTAAAATTAGTTTAAACATTGAGGTAAATACAATTGATATCGGTTAATATGTTTTTTAAAAAGGAATACTGATATTTTGGTGAAATTTTGAAACGATTTTGGTAATTATAACTATGTATCCATTATAAAATATTAAAATAGTAAATTATACATCCCCAAAGTTTCTTTAGTGGCTTAGTTTTGTGAATGTAGAATATTATAGTAATTTAAGTCCTTTTAATTAAATTATAAAACAAATTAATTAATTAAATTCTCTGAAAAATCCTAAAATATAAATTATATTATTTGCCTGTTTTATATGGATATATTACTCCATAAATAAAACATTTTATATAAATATATTATATGATAAAGTTAATTATAATAGTATTGAGATGAACAGTATATGGGAGGTCCAATATTATATGTTATACAACATAACTTAGATATATGTAAAAATAAAACACATTTTATAATTTGTTTTAGATACGTACTATAAATAAAGGGTTTTTAAATTTAATTCAATAAAATGTGCAGTTGAAAGCAACATGATGAATTTATACAGTATGTATAATGTTATATGTTTGGAAATAAATATGAAAATGTATTTATAAAGACAAGTTACTACGGTTATGGTTATGAAAATAGCATAATATAATAATTGCTAGTTTAGTAAAGTTATTTAAATATACACTTTTTGTATTAGTGCTGACATTACTTTGTATAGTGTAATTTAGTTTTGTTCATTTGAACGCATAATACGTATTTCAAACTATTGTCATCAGTTGATGGACATCACTGCAGATTGTATTTAAGTTAAAAATGACGATTAGTAAATTATAATTTATATATATGTTGTTGAATATTAGTAAACTAACTATAATATGAGTTCTCGTGAGATATATGATTTTAAATTCCTTAAAAAAATTATAATATCAATTATCATACGATTGATGCGTTAGTGTTTGTATGAGAAACGTCCTATTAACAAACATTCCTCTGAGGGTACTTGGGCTGGAATCTATTGAGAATTGAACCTGAATCATGGTGTAAACCTAAAATAGTAGCATAGGCCATGTAAAAAACCTTTCTCTGTATGTCCAAATGCCCTTAGTTAAGTTAATTTTCAAATCATTAATTATAATGATATTGATAGAAGGGTCTGATTGATTGAGGGTTTATTTCTGAAGTAAACATCTTTGAATAGTGATGTTTTATGAGGTTAAGTGTAAGAGAGGACTTATGGTCCTAACTTTGCCTCACAAAATAAAACGTTTTTCATTTCATTCATTTCATTTTAATTTTAATAATTAAACTAAGAAAGTAGAATCATGTACTAGTAACTACATTGTGAACAATTACATATTATATATATTTTGAAATTAATTACCTTAAAAAAACAAAAAAAAAAAATCACACACACACACACACACACACACACACACACACACACACACACACACAACAGCTAAGGAACTAACTATGAAGAAAATTTTTTTAAATGTTGTCTTCTTATCAGCTCTTAACAAATTAGTTTTCTTAGTTAGTTCTATCGTCAGGGTAATTTTACCGCAAAACAGTCAACACAACCACAACTACCATTCTACATTCTATAAAACATTTTTCTATAACTGTTCACTAATATATTTTAAATATAAAGATTCATTATGTTTGGTATGCAATTTACTATTCAACTTTTCTCTGTAGTACAGTATATTTATTTACGTATTAACTTCTAATTTATAATATTTTTAGTATACAAATAACAAATATTATTATGAAACATACATATAATAAACATTTAGATGAGTATAATTAAGAAAAAATGTTAAACTACAAGAGTTTTATATTTAAATCGATTTTTCAACGATTAATTTACAAGTAATATAAAATATCAATTGCCTCTTGAAATCATACAACATTATTGTTTTTTACTCTCAGTCCTTTGGTATTAAGTTATAGTTACAATCATAGTAATAGTTATATGAATTCAATCTTCAAACTACTGTGGCCATTTGTTGAAATGGGTCTTCAAAAGAGTGTTTGCGAACTAGTGTTAAGATTTCAAGGAGATCATCGTGAATTGAATGGACTGGGACCTTACTGAGAGGGTTAGGGCTTGTCACCGTCGTCCTCTTAGTAAGTCCAGTCAGAATAAAGTTGGGGTTGTTGACATTTGAAGTGGTAAAAACGTTAATCATCGACTGTATAAGTGCTCTCCTACATAGGAATTCAAATATGTATTACCAGCTTGTTTTCGTTGATTCCTTCTGTAAATATTCTTGTCTTTACCCTCTTTGAAGTGCTACGGCTAAACTCGCCCTTCATGCACTCAAGACACATATTTTTCAGCACTTCAGTGTTACCACCACTATAGTCTTTGACAATGGGTCACGGTTCACCACCTAAGAGTTTCGGTATTCTGTTTTCAGCATAGGATACGGCACGTGACTACCTCACCTCACTATCCACAGTCTTCTCATGCTGAGCAGTTCAGCTTTAGACCCACTTTCATTGCTTTCCATGCTGCTAAGCAAAACAACTAGGATGTAAAAATTTCTTGGCTCCAACTGGCGTTTACTTGATATTCATGGTGCTATGTCTTTCGAGACTCATTATAGGTTCATCCCGAACAATACTTGGTCCAACCTTTCTGATCTTCTGCTAGCGCTTTGTTCCTCTTATTTTAAGGGAGGGTACCAGACGCAATCTAGTTCGATCTAGAATGCGTGTAAGGAAGATTACTCGTAGATTGAATCCTTTCTAAGTAAGGAAATTGGTATAGTGGAATATAGTAAAGCTTATCTATGGACAGTTCTGCCATAATAAAAGGGCTGAAAAGATGTGATTTAGATGGTCACGTTCCCATCGCATCCAGAGATTTCTTTCCCTTTTAACTGCTTTACTGGTATATCGCAAGTCTGGCATGCTGCTCCTCAAGGCTCATGTTCACCCCTAAAGTCTTACGGGAGTGTGGTTCCAGTGGCTTGAAATAGTCAGAAAGGGGGTGTTGGGGAGCAGAGAGCCTGATCACATGTTTGTTTTCCCTAGCTGGTTGCCCAAATTTTCGTTAATCCCAACTAGGACTCTAGTGTCTACCCAAAGAGTTTTGTGGTTCCCCTTACTTTGGATTTTCTTGTCGTTCCTGCGTTCAAGGACAATCAAGGTTTTAGTATACTGTGGTGCGGAAAGGAGTTTCTGGTACACCTGGTACTGTGGTGCGGGGAGGGAGGGAGGTTGTTCCTGGTGTACATGAGATTTTTTTTCTTGTTTTATTTTCTCTCTCCCTTCTATGTGCTATATTTTGACTGTGTCTCTATTTCCCTTGTTGGATTTGGCTTCATTAGTCGTTTGGTTGGCTCAGCCAGCTTTTTATTATGGCATTTTGGTTCTGTGAGCGTTTTACATTATAGTTTCTTGTGGCTAGTTTTTAGAAAGGTAAGTTTTGGTTATTATTTGCTGTAAATTTTGTTGTAATATTCTTACTTTACAGTTAAATTATTATACTCAACCATTTTTTACGCCTAACCTACTCTTTCATTTATCCTTTTGAGTTGATGCGTTGTCACTTACCCTCGGTTGGGATTGGTGTTTATGTAAGGGTGGGTTTCACTTCTTAAAAAAAATATTTATTTGCTTGTATATTCTCTTGAATATAATGGACTCTAGAAATATAAACAATACTGTATCAATGATTACCAAAACAGTACGCGATAACAAAAAGCGAACAATTAAATTTCGAAATATTGGGTATATTTTTTTAGATATTGCGATATTTTCCTTCTCTCAACTTTCTCACATTACAGTCTTTACTGTGCCAACCGTAATCAAGCCGCTGAAATTAAACCTTGCCTTAATATTTGCCAAGCAGACTCCTGTTTGCTCAAGGATAATAGGAACTTCCTTTGGAAGTGGGCTCTTATATTTGCTTGCAGCCCGTTGGTCCCATGAGCAGAACGTGTTGAAAATCCAGTTGAACATACCTATCGTATTAATTTTTCCTCCATCTTTATTCATATTTTTTTATATTGACACCTCTTCCTTACTTTTAGGAAATAATAAATGTTGTGTTAACTTTCCAATATGGCATAATTGTATATATCAAAGAAACATAAACCTAATATATTAAACACGTTAAAAATAGTAAGAACTATTGTCTGTTATGACCTAATCCGATACCTATTACTATTTTTTACTATAAAAACTTAAACCATATTGCATGGTTTATGTGTTTATAGCTGAGCTAAAACAACCATCACTGTTAGGTTTGAATTTAAAATATAAAGAAGACAGTTGATAAAAATATGGTACTAACTTCTTGTTTAGACGATTTGGATATAAAATGATGTCACTGATATTTATTAATTTAAATTTTACTTATGAAATAAGGTAGAAAAATAAGTGTTGTATTATTCTCTTCAATCCTTACTGAATAGTGTATTCATTCTGTGTGTTTTTAGAATATTAAAGGTATCGAGTTTGTAAATGTAAATAAATGTAGCAAATATTCATATAGCTCCCAATGCATGTTTATTGGTAAGTAAATAAAACAAGCCATTTTAAACAGCTATGGTATTTTAATTCAAGAGTAAAAGCAGGTATTTGAAAACTATAATATACATATAAAAAATATATAATTTCATACTCAATGACAAGTAATTTTGTAGAATAAAACAAGTTAATGAGTAATGCCAATTTAGTATAAACGTTGATCATCTTTATAAATCGTAGTTTTTTTGTTATTGAAATATGTATAAAATATAAATGTTGTTAAACACCGCCTATTTGTTACATTATAGGATATCGATAGTGAAAAATCAAAAATTTTAAACAGAAAAGGGCCTTATAACATAAATACTTCTTAAAATTTAAAAAACTAGTTTTTTGTATGCATTATGTATTACAAAAGTGTATATGTATTCATAGTTTTACTTATTTTATATATACGTTATGTGGTACTGACTAATCTACCTAACCTTACACGTACAATGGTCGTACCACTTACGACCAAAGGATAAAACCAATTACGTAGGCCTTATCGTAAGCATATAACACCACTTACGACCCTTATAGTAAGCATATAACACCACTTACGACCCTTATCATAGGCATATAACACCCCTTACGACCCTTATCGTAAGCATATAACACCGCTTACGAGCCTTATCGTGAGCATATAACACCACTTACGACCCTTAACTTAAGCATATAACACCACTTACGACCCTTATCCTAAGCATATAACACCACTTGCGACTATTATCGTAGTTATATAACACCACTTACGACCCTTATCGTAAGCATATAACATAACACATAACCACAAAGAAAAGCAATATTTAAGACAAGTCTAGTAAACAGTTTAGCTATGATATTTTCTATAACACCATTCTTTCATTTATAGAATATACGATAAAGTTAAATATGTTAAAATATTATAGTATACTGCACTTTAAAATATATATATCCATGTAAAATATTAGTAAAATATAATACATACCACCATAAATCAAAAAAGAATAAAGGGTAATCTATAATTCATATATTTACTTTATTATACACTTTCTGAAGACTACCTTTTGAGTATTCTGGTAGATTGTGTTATAATACAAAATATATATCTATAATTAAGATCTTAAGTTTTAGTTTAGAGTGATTCAATATACGTGCATCATGTTTAAACATGTAATGCAGTATTTCTTTTACATACTTATATATGTTGGATACATTATTAAAAGTATAAATTAATTTCAACTATGTAATGCTGTTGTTAAAAAACAAGACACTGCATAGCAGTCTTTTCAAATATTACATTGCCTGCATATGAACTGGAATATATACTATAATATGTTTATTAATACATTTATTAAAACTAGATTTATTTTAAATTTAGGTTCAGTAATAAAGTGGCAACTAACACTGATTAACATAGAACTTTTTTGGCAGCAAAAAAAAAAAAAAAAAATCTAAATTTATAATAGGCCAAGATAAGTAATTATTTTGTGGTAGTTTATGGAAAAAATAAAATATTTTAAGCATAAACACAATTAATGAGAAATATACAAGAAGTATAAATATACTTTTGTTTACTTCAAGACAAAAGAAAACAACTACTCAAGGAAGTTATTTTTCTTAGAAAAATGAGATCCGTTGTAAGGAGTCTTAATTTGCTGAACAAAGATATTAAATATATTTCATAATTATGCCTTTGTTATGTTTAATTTTTAAACTTAATTATAATAAATATAAAATCCGAAACCTCGAGATGTAAGAAGATAATTTTAATTCCTAAACTAAAGCAAATCTTTACAAAATCGTCATTATATTTTTGTTAAAACATATGAGCGTATATTACTTTATGTTACGTTTTGAATTAGGGCCAAACATTTATAATATTTTATTATTTTTGCTCTTAACAATTTTACATTTTATTTTTAATTTTATATCAAAATAAAGTTGTTTTCTCAAAATGTAATGTTTAAAAACAGCGGAAATTATTTATTTAATACATTTTTCCGTTATATGTAAAAATGTACTCTTTAATCTTAATAATACATAATAACGAAAACTTTAACTAATGGTTTAATTTTTTTAAATGTCGTTCTATTTTTTTTATAAAAAATAAATAAATTATTGTAGTTACATTTTATTTATAGTACACCAAATGTTTATTATACGTAAATATAAAAAAGAATGTATAATTCATTATATGTACAGTATATAAAATTGAGGGGTCCAAAATTAACATGTGTAACCATTGAATACTATAAGACTATTGAAACAATTATATGGAATACTTTAATTAAGAACTGTTTAGTTCTCAATATACTTTTCTATTTAACTCAAAAATTACGCTAAGCCAATGAGAATAAAGTGTAATTGTAATGTCTACTGAATGAGACAATGAAATTTCATTGATGAAAAAGTGTTAGTCTGAGTAATTTTAATTATTTAATTAAGTGATTGGACACATTAAAATGAAATTTCCTTGAAATCATGAATAAACACGAATTTATTTATATGTTATATTTCTCTTTAATATATTAGTAGTTTAAATTTTGGCACCTTGTATACACAATACGGCGATTTATTATATATTAATTCTACATTAATTAAAACTTAACATACATTTTATTTAAAGGGGCCCCACTAAAATGGTTTAACTATAATTCATGTATGGAAACTGTGCATGGAAATGAATAATGTATGCATTAGTTATCTTAGTAATCCGTTTAAACAATTTAAGAGCATTGTTATATCCATAAATGTATAGATAAGAGATATGATATTGATGCAAATTTTACCTTGCATCATAATCACATCGTGAAGGTTATACATAGTAGTAAGTGAAAATTTAATCTAAGGGAGATATTACATTAAATATGTGTGCATAATAGTAGATATTGTTAATTGAAAACATATTTAGTCAATACTTTTTATTCAAAATATAATCAGACAAGGCATATCAGACACTTTTTCGTTATATTTAATATTAAAATATTATTTTATGTATATTATTATTATTATTTTGATTTTATTTATAATAAATAAATTGTTATAAGTTTAATATAAGTATATTTATCATAGGTTTAGGAAACTAAGAGGAATAACAAGTTAAAACAGTTAACATACAACAGTTATGGGAGAAAGTAGCACTGTACGTGTATGTATGACCAGGTGGGTCTTCTCCACTAAATGTGTATGTGTGGGTGGGTGGGTCTTTACCACTGTACGTGTATGGGTGGGTGTGTGGGTGGTCATTTACCACTGTACGTGTATGTGTGGTGAGTGAGTCTATACCAATGTACGTGTTTGTGTGTGTGAGTGGGTGGGAGTAATTCATGGTGTGAATATTGTAGAAGTTACGTATAGAGTATTATTTTGTACTTTAATAAAATGAGTTACTAATACATTGTTAATGTAAGAATAAATTATTTCGGAGTTGGTTGAATAAAAAAGAGAAATCATAGTGTGGAAATAAATTTAACCGATAATCAAAGTAATACTCATTAAGATGACTCGTAAAATCGATAAAATTATTAAACTAATTGAAAATCATAAAGATTTTCATGAATAAAATCTTAGTTGCTAGCTGGGTAAAAGTCAAAACGTTATCAGACAAGATTTTATTAACCACCCTGGGAATATTTATTACACAGCTCATTATTTTTGGCATTATATTTTAAATTTTACCTCAAAATATATAAGATATTATAATAAATGCTTTACAAGTTGTATCATACTACCAAGGTAAGTATTTATCTTGAAAGATTTGACTTAAAAAAGATGAAACAAAATCTAATACTACATTATTGACCATAGAAAACTCAACTAAATTTGTTCAAGATTGCCAGCTGCTCCTAAATTCCACTTTTGAGGTGTGGGTTCAGTTATTAGATATTTTCAAATAGGAAATAATTTCTTTATTTTAAAAGTCTTTAATGACTCATCATTTTAATATAAAAAATGTTTGACTATTGTAACGCCTGAGACCGGGGTGAACAAAAATATGAAGAATCTAGGTTCTAAAATTTACTTTATTTAAATTGTTATGTTGATTATAATGACATAAAATGTTTACCCAGTACAGTAGTAAATGACACAATCTTTAAAAAAAAATAATATGGATAGTCCTTGACTTTCAATTTTATAAATTGTCAATTATAACGAAAATGAAAACTGATTAGTAAAAATTCGCAAAGTTTTATGGTGCATATCAAGTATCAACAAATTCTAAACTTTCTTGTTTTTTAACTAGTTATAAACATGTTTTAACCCATTCATCAAGCTCGTTTCTTACTAGATTTATAATTTAATGTTTTAGTCCGTTCTAAAAAGCATTAATGGATAAAAAAGGATAACTTCCTGATCTCTTTTAAATGACTCAAGCTTTGACGATTCATTTAACAAGCTGATGAGCGCTTAACTGAGATTCAACCCTACTGGACGTGGTAATGGGTCTATGTTAGTCCACTAATCCCCTTTTACTCTACGCAGAGAGCGTTTGCATGAGTTTTGCATATTAATGGTAGAGAAATAAAATGTTTGGCTTGGATTGGATTATTTCTTTCCATTCTAAGTACAATTATAAACAAAGAGATAAATTAATAATGTCGTTACACTTCTGTTTTTCACAATAGTCGATAAAAATATATATAAAAAAAAAAAAAAAACATAAATCATAAATTACAATATTAACTTGTATTTTTGTAAACTGTAATTCGATTAATCATATTAGCACACAAATACTATAAAGCATATAGCCTAACATATACTGCAAGGATTCTTTTAATCACTGTACACATAAAGAGTGTTAAATGATATAACCAGTAAAAATAAATGTATGTATATGAAATATTTCTGTGATAACTTCACATTTACAAAGTTGCATTCTGACATGTAACACTCAAAGTAATGGGATTGGACTGGTTGAGTGTGAGTTTATTCACATTATCAAAAGTTATACATTGTTCTCAGCATTCTTAGAGACCACCAATGATTGTTATCGAATAAATTAAAGTCTTGTATATTTGTTTAACTAATATTTTGGCTAGTACATGTGATCTCTAGGATTACAGAATAATATACTTCAAAGTACGATAGCAAATAAAGATCACCTGAGTGAAAAAAAAAACATAATCTGGAACTCTCAGAAAATACTCTCCACGGAATCGGTGGGGGATAAAGCACTCTGTAGAACACACTCAGTCCTAACGAAACATTAATTGAGAGCTAATATTATCAAATTAAAATCTAGTTAAATTTTTCTATGATACTGGACTTTTATTTTCTTTCAGTTGAATGTTATCTGTTATTACTGTCGTAGTCTAAATGTAACATAACCACTGCTTCAAAATAAGTAAAACAACTATGTACAGTTGGAAAAGATTCCATTGTAGATGATCAAAATTTTTTGAGAACAATTTACATTGCCTATATTAAGAAAATTGTACTTATTGTAACAATTGTTAATTGTCTCATTATAATGATTTTAGAGAATTGTGTCTAGAAAATGTTAAATATTGTAAGAACTGAGAGATTGAGGTGTTTGGTTCTTTTACCAAAAGTTTTCAATATAAATTCTCCAAGTTTTGAGAAAAATTCAGAATCTTCCCCTTTCAAATAAAAAAGTAGTTTTTTCCCATTTAAATTAGCTAAATAACCAGTATATTCACGTTGTTAATTTCCTGTCAATTTCATGCGACATGTTTTCTGAAGTCAACATGTTTGGTGAGGCTTACCTGTTCGGTTGTCCTGGTTTAGAGGGTTCTTATTGGTTGATTTAGCTTCTAGAGTAAGGAGGGGGTAAGTCCGTTGGTGGAAGGTTTGCGGGCGTTCGAGCAGTTTTAAGTAATCTTTTGGCGAGTGACCACGTTTGTTCTTCACGGCGATTTTAACCGTTCGGAGTCTTGTTTTCCGGATCGGCAATTTTCCTTGTCGCTAGTGAGTGTGTGTGCGTATGTCGCGCTTTGTTTGTGGTCACGTTGTGGGTTAAAACCTCCAGGACAGCTACGTAAGTAATTTTTACAAGTTTTCTCTAGTTAGGTTTTTCAGTAGGGTTTTAGTAGATAGGGTAAGATCCACCAAGCATGCGCGGTTAAAACTTGTTCTTGTTTGTAGTCACTCTTCTAGTGACAGTTCTTGGAGTGCTTTGTTTTCTGTTTAAAAATTTTGTAGAAAGGAAAATGTTTCAAGTCACTAAAAGCTGGTTATTTATTTTTTTTCAGATCTCCCGGAGGCAATTTCAATTTAACAATTTCAACTTTAAGAATTTTAATTTTGATTTTCAATATTGATTTTGATTTTAAATTTTGATTTTCAATTTCAATTTTCAATTTTGAGATATTTTCAATTTTCTAAATTTTTGAATTAAGAATTAATCAATAAAAAAAGGTTCTGGTCTGAAGATATTTGATTTGTTTTTGATTTTTAATTTATTTGTGTTCCTTTAATAAAAAAAAAGAATGCTCTTTTATTTTCGTTATTATTATTATTTGTTGAAGTTATAAGAAGAAAAATAAACACCATTTTTATCATTGAAGAAGTTTTATTTTCATCTCTCATTTAAGTTGTTCAACATATCAAAAATAAATAGTAGCTTTAAGTTTAGGCTACATTAAGTGCGCACTCTGCTAGTTGAACAACAGAGAGACGTTTAAAAATAGAAGTGTGTGCTTATAACCAATTATCTCAGACCAGATTTTAAAAGAAAATTTAATATTAAATAAATTGAGAAGATGGCACTCAAGGTAGACTTTCTACTGAAGAAAGAACTTATGTATGAAGCACGTTTAAGAGGAATAGAAGTAGAAGACAGCATACTAGTGGGTGATTTAAGAAAGAAACTTAGAGAGCTTGTCAAGTTAGGTGTTAGGCCTAATATAGGTTACCTGTCCGGCCATGTAGTAGGTGGAGAGGAATATGAGTTCATTAAAGTAAACTTGGAAAATCTGAAAGAAAGAATTGAGGGTGTGGTGGAAAGTAGATGTTTAAGTGATATAATCCGTATTGAAGCTAAGTTAGCTCATTACGAATTAAGATTAAAGGGTCTAAAAGGGTTGTTTGTAAGTAATGAAGCCGCTTTAGCTAAAGTGTCATCCCTCGAGGAAAATTTAAATTCCTTGAAGGAAATGGTAGGGAAAATTAACATTGATTTAGCAGAGAAGGACAACATAGAGCAGGAGATAACTAGAAACGGCGAAATTGAAGACGAGTTTGAACAAAGCTTAGTAAGGGGAATGCAGAAACCAGTTCTAATGAGCCAATCGATAAGCGCACCCTTGAACGGAGTCGCATCTCCAGAAATGGCAGATAATTTCAACTGTCAACGAAATGTTACGTTGAATTATTCTCGCCTACCTAATCCACTAGAGCGGTATCTAAATAGATTTGAGGTAACAGATGGGTTAAACGCTAGCTTGTTGATCAAATTCATTAAAAACATGTTAGCTTTGAAAAATGAAACAAAGTTAAAAGATAGTGAGATTTTAGAGATTATCTTGGGATATGCTAACGGTCCTTTGTATAGTAAAATATTAAAGTGTAAAGAAGAGAGGGACACTGTAAGTGAAACTCATCTTATTATTCTAAAACAATTCGTTCCAATGGGGCTGAGAGAAAACTTAAAGAAAACAATGGTAAACCGTCCACAGAAGTCTGGGGAACCATTAGAAGTATATATAAATGAATTGAAAATCTATAGTGAGGTACTCAATACTAGATACACCGAAGAAGAAGTAGTAGACATTGTTAAATTAGGATTAAATCCAGAAACTAGAGCTAAATTAGTATTTGTGGGCAATCCTACCAGCTATGCAGACCTAGATAGCATGTGTATTCAAGTACAAAATGTATGTTACAACGATGTGCAACGTAGAGAGGTAAGAGCATACCTACCACCTAAGCATAGCGCTAGCCGTAATGTAAACAATGTAGAAGATCGAAAAACATGTTTTATATGTAATAAATATGGACACATAGCGAGGGATTGCTATCAAAATAGAAACACACAGAAGCACACACAGCAGTACAACAAAGTTTTCACACCACCCAATAAACAATACAACCCAGTAAAATACAATAGACCTGGAACAAGTTTTACACAAAAGGAGATTACAACACAGAAGCCAAAAAACTAGATTATGGGAGGGAGTTGGCCAAATTCGGATCTCGTGTCGATCCCCTCCCAGAAATCCAGCAAAATGTAAACAAAAACAAACCCATACACAACAACACAGCAGACGACAAGATGACTCACTCAAGTGTAAACAATAACACTGATAATATGGAACACAGTCTAAACATTTTACCAACTATTGAAGTTATAGTAAACAACAAAGTGAAACAGGAAGCATTAATTGATACTGGAAGTTCAATTAATGTAATTAGTGAAGATTTGTTTAACAAATTAAAAGCATGTTGTCCTAAGTTACAGTTGAATAGGTCAGATATTAAGTGTCGTACAGCGAGTCAAAGTGAAATGAAGATACTGGGGCAGTGTAATTTAAAAATAAAAATAAATGAATTTACTTGGAAAATACTTGTCCAAGTAAGTAAACAATTAAGTTATGCTATGATAATTGGGAGTCAATTTATTAAACAAAGTGAGTTGGTAGTAGACTTGAAAAGTAACCAGTGTTATTTTAACTTCAAGCCTAATGTAAAAATCGAATTCATTCACAGTTTAGCTAACATAAGAATTAATGTAAACAATGTTAGTAAACAAGTAAATATTGGCTGTAGTGAAGTCAAGGAAGAAATAGTTGATTTAATAGAAAAATATCCAAATGTTTACACTAATAAAATAGGCAGTGGAATAGATTATGAATATACAATTAAGTTGAATGATACTACTCCTGTCAATATTAGACCCTATCCAGTTAATCCTGCTAAGATGAAAATTTTGAAAAATATATTAGATGATTTACTTAAACAAAATATTATTAGACCTAGTCAATCACCTTACAATAGCCCTGCATTCTTAGTACCGAAGGGTGAAGACAAATATAGGCTAGTTATTAATTATTCAGAAGTAAACAAGAAAATAGAGAAAGTAAACACACCGCTGGGTGACTTGCATGATATTCACCATTTCCTAGAAGGAGCAAAATATTTTACAGTCTTAGATTTATGTAGCAGTTTTCACCAAATTAGATTATCGGAAGAAAGTAAAAGAATAACAAGTTTTAGTACACCATTTGAAAGCTTTGAATTCAATCGCATTCCATTTGGTCTTCATTTAGGCTCATCTTTGTTATCCAGTTATTTAAATAGAGTACTGGAGGGACTGAAATTCAAGTGTGTTATTAATTATGTGGACGATTTAATAATTTATTCCAAGACATTAAATGAACATTTACAACATATTAAAGAAGTTACTGAAAGACTCAATAAATGGAACCTCACTGTTAACCCAGAAAAAGTAAAATTTGTATTTAAAGAAATAAAGTTTTTAGGATATCTAATCAGCCATAATCAAGTTACAATAGATCCTGAGCGCACCAATTCAATTTTAAGTGCTAAACCCCCTACCAATAGCAAAGCTGTAAGTCGATTTATAGGAATGTCCAGTTATTTTGCTAAATTTATTCCAAATTATGCTGAACTTGCAGCTCCTTTAAATGAATTAAGGAAGAAAAATGTTAAATTTGAATGGAATTCCAAGTGTCAGGAAAGTTTTGATAAAATAAAAACAATAATTAGCAATCCACCAGTATTAAAAATACCTAATTATGAGCAAGAGTTTATTCTACACGCTGATGCCAGTAACAATGCAGTTGGAGCATGTTTATTACAGTATGAGGGAGCCGATCTTAAGCCAGTAGCTTTTTATTCTAAAAAACTAAATCAAAGTGAAAAAGTAATGAGTATTTACCATAAGGAATGCTTAGCCGTAACAGCCTCAATACAGAAATTTTATAGTTATTTGGAAGTAAAGCCATTCACTTTGAGGTGTGACAATAGTGCCTTAGCTTGGATTCTAACACATTGTAGAAAATTAGGAAAACTAGCAAGATGGTGTGAAATAATTCTGAGTTTACCATTTAAAGTAGAAATAATTAAGGGTAAAGATAATGTATTAGCAGACTATCTAAGTAGAATATTTAGCAATAATGAAGAGGAAGTTCCAAGTGAGGACATTTTAGTTCATTGTTATGATCAGTCGGTTGTACAAACAATGGATGTAGATAAGGAAGAGACTAGCGATGTTTCACCCACTGTAGAACCTGTTATTGTCAACTCCAGCTCCAATAGACTGTTTATAACTAACATAACAGACTTTCCTATGTCATGTGTACAGTTATCTGAATATCAGAATAAGGATCCGGAAATTATAAAAATTATATGTAGTATAAGAAACAAAACTAACAATGAAAAATATTTTTTGAAAAATGGTGTTTTAATGTATAAATATAACAACCGAAGTAAGGATAGGGTTTATTTACCCGAAGAATTAATAAACATGGTGTTTGAGTATTATCACACGTCAACCTATGGTGGACATCCTGGAATAGCTAACACTTTTAGAAAAATAAACCAGTACTTTTATAGGCCTAATCTACATGAGGATATAAAAAAGTTAGTGCAAAAGTGTGAATTGTGTAAAAAATGTAAAAGTACAAATAAATATTTAAAAGGACCTGTAGTATCAAGTTACTCGAAGCAGCCTATGGAAAAGTTATACATGGATATATTTGGACCATTAACTAGGAGTAGTAAACAAAACAAGTACTTGCTTATTGTTGTGGATGATTTCACAAAATTTAATTGGTTATTCCCCATGAAAGAAATTAAATCCAATAAAATTCAAGAATTGTTAAATGATCGAATTTTCAGCTTGTTCTCACTGCCTAAAATAATAGTGTCAGATAACGCGTCTTACTTTCAAGCTCATGAATTAAGACAATTTTTCTTTAAAAAAGGAATAATTCATAAAACGACTATACCTTATCAGCCCCAGGGTAACAAAAGTGAAAGGTTTTTACGCAATTTGAAAGCCATATTAAAAATCTATGCACATAACAAACAAAATAAATGGGACAAAGAAATCAGTGAATTGAATTTAGCCATAAACAACAACACATGTGAGAGTACTGGATTTAGTGGATTTGAATTAATGTTTAACCACGCCAAAAACGATCCGTTAACCAACAAGTGGAGCTTGAACGACCTGGTGGAGAGGAATCTCAGTGAAGAAGACCGGCTAAAGCAGTTCGAGAAAGCAGTGGACAACCTTCGAAAGATGAGAGATCGCAACAAACACAAGGCGGATGGACAACATGGGAACCCACTTCACATCGGGGAGCAGGTCTACATCAGATCACGGGTGCAGTCCGACCAAAGCCGAGGATTCCAGGAGAAGCTGCATTGCATCTATGAGGGTCCGTACCAGGTGCTAGCCCAGCTGAGTCCAGTGAGCATATTGGTGCAGAGGCTGTCCAATCCCAAAGAAGTGCGAAGAGTGCACATAAAAGATGTCAAGGTCTAAAGAAGTGAATAAGATTATTCTTGAAGGTGGTAAATATGAGTTGGTAATGTATGAAGGGTTATGAACTTTAATTAATTATGTATGTTTTCAGCAATTAATAATTTTCAGGTTATATAAAAAAAAAAAATTTTTGTGTAATTAAATAGATGGTTAAACAAGGTTACTTGATATATTTGAAATTTATTTAAAATGTATTATTTGATTATTGAAGTTGATAATGAATGACTAATTTTGTTTACATGTTATATGTCTGTTTGTAAATAACGGATTACTAATGCTCATGTTGTATTTCAGTTTCAGAAAAGTGAAATTAGTATATTAATTATGTATTTTCAGGAAAAGAATGTTATGGCATGTAAATATTTGATGATTGTTAGATTAAAATTGTTAGATTAGAATTTGTTAGATTAAGACTGTCAAAGTGATTACTTTTAAAGTTTAATGAAATCTTTAGGTTCGAATAAATTGCTTGGTGGACAAAAGTAAACAAAGAGTAAACAAATTTTATTTATGTAAATTATTGAGTAGTTAATTATCCATGAATATTATGTATTTGAAATTTAATCTGTATTTGTATTCTTGTTATATGATAAGTGTGTTAAATAGTACAAGAAAGAATTTTGAGCTTCTAAAACAAAATGTAAGTTGAAAAATTATGTATTTTTTTAATTGTAATGTATTTCCAATACCAGTTTCCAGCCAGTTCCTATTGTTTGTAAATAACAACAAAACAAAACACAACACTGAAAGGAGAAGCAAATGGAAAAAAAATTTTGAAATTTGATTTGTTGGTGATTTGTTTTAATATGAGTGGACTTACGCACCCAACTTTTTTTCTTTCTTCTTTTGTATCCAAGCACTTATGGACTGCGAAACTTCTGGTTTTCACCAAACGGAACGACACTGAGCACTCATTTTGAAGCACTTCATTGAAAGGGGAAATAAAAAAAAAAAAAAAAAAAAAAAAAAAAAAAAAAAAAAAAAAACAATTCTTTTGAATGGCTCTCCGATCTACATACATTACATCACATGGAACACGCAACAGAGCGTTGTATGTCAACACTGTCTAATGCCTTTTTGGTTAACTGTTGTTTATGTGAGACACCTGCTGTGGACTGGAGGATGCAGTGTGACGACGGCCGTAGTCAACCCAAAACCGGTCTAGTTTATCGATCGGCCAAGCAGTCAGCTGTTCGGATGAGAGGACACGCTTGTGGTCCCGTTCTACTACCGATGGATAATGGACTGGGGACAACAATGACTGTCAACAATGGACTGGTCTTGTGCTCTTGACCCGAGTTTCAAGTGACTGTGATAACAAATTTAAATGTTGTAGTAGTTTGTAAGATGGTAGTTTAAGAGAGAAACTTTTGTTTGGAGATCTGAAAAAAGGAAAGGGTTAGGTTAGCTTTGAAAGAAATGGTTGTTAAGGTTAGAAAATATTATGTCCTTTTAGAGATGTGATGATGATAGGGTTTCAAAAAAAAAAAAAAAAAATTTTTTTTTTCTTGTGAAGGGGGAAAATAATGTAACAATTGTTAATTGTCTCATTATAATGATTTTAGAGAATTGTGTCTAGAAAATGTTAAATATTGTAAGAACTGAGAGATTGAGGTGTTTGGTTCTTTTACCAAAAGTTTTCAATATAAATTCTCCAAGTTTTGAGAAAAATTCAGAATCTTCCCCTTTCAAATAAAAAAGTAGTTTTTTCCCATTTAAATTAGCTAAATAACCAGTATATTCACGTTGTTAATTTCCTGTCAATTTCATGCGACATGTTTTCTGAAGTCAACATGTTTGGTGAGGCTTACCTGTTCGGTTGTCCTGGTTTAGAGGGTTCTTATTGGTTGATTTAGCTTCTAGAGTAAGGAGGGGGTAAGTCCGTTGGTGGAAGGTTTGCGGGCGTTCGAGCAGTTTTAAGTAATCTTTTGGCGAGTGACCACGTTTGTTCTTCACGGCGATTTTAACCGTTCGGAGTCTTGTTTTCCGGATCGGCAATTTTCCTTGTCGCTAGTGAGTGTGTGTGCGTATGTCGCGCTTTGTTTGTGGTCACGTTGTGGGTTAAAACCTCCAGGACAGCTACGTAAGTAATTTTTACAAGTTTTCTCTAGTTAGGTTTTTCAGTAGGGTTTTAGTAGATAGGGTAAGATCCACCAAGCATGCGCGGTTAAAACTTGTTCTTGTTTGTAGTCACTCTTCTAGTGACAGTTCTTGGAGTGCTTTGTTTTCTGTTTAAAAATTTTGTAGAAAGGAAAATGTTTCAAGTCACTAAAAGCTGGTTATTTATTTTTTTTCAGATCTCCCGGAGGCAATTTCAATTTAACAATTTCAACTTTAAGAATTTTAATTTTGATTTTCAATATTGATTTTGATTTTAAATTTTGATTTTCAATTTCAATTTTCAATTTTGAGATATTTTCAATTTTCTAAATTTTTGAATTAAGAATTAATCAATAAAAAAAGGTTCTGGTCTGAAGATATTTGATTTGTTTTTGATTTTTAATTTATTTGTGTTCCTTTAATAAAAAAAAAGAATGCTCTTTTATTTTCGTTATTATTATTATTTGTTGAAGTTATAAGAAGAAAAATAAACACCATTTTTATCATTGAAGAAGTTTTATTTTCATCTCTCATTTAAGTTGTTCAACATATCAAAAATAAATAGTAGCTTTAAGTTTAGGCTACATTATGGAAAGAAGTGCTTTAGTAAGATACAAAGCCTTAAGGCTAGTGGCATTTAACAATCAACATAACACATAAGTGCGAATGATGATTTAATAGTTTTAGTTATATTTGGACTCAAATCAGTAAAGCATAAGGAATATACAGCTACTGAAATAAGCTTTATTTTTTCAATTTCCTGTAACAGTGCTTCTTAATTTGTGAGTGCTAGTTTTCAAAGAATGTAGTTTAATGAAATATATATTATGACATTGGATTAAAATCTATTATAATTAATCCAAACAACAACAATATTTTTCAAGTAATAAGTACTTTTATTTCTACATAATGGATCAAGGTATTTGTTAATAGTATCTCCATATTAAAACAATAACAACGATTACAATGAAATAGCAGCTGTAGATTTTTGGTCGGAGAAAAAAATATTGCCTTTTAACCTTTAAATAAAACAACAACTGTCTTTGTTAAAATTATCTGGTACTATTGTATCAAACAAGTAAATCTAATTTTTTTTTTTTTAATCTAAATCATATTTTTATAAAAAATATGCAAAATGTCATTTAATATATACATTAGTCTAGTAAAAGAGTTTTTATCCTACCAACGATATATTCAACTCAGATTGGAACGTTTTTCATAAGTATATTAGTACCATTTATAGTTTCCATATTATATACATGTATATGATTATAATTAACTCATGTTGTTCTTTAAGTTTCCTTTACATGTATTTTAAATTATCCACTAATAATCAATACGTGCTAATAGATTAAATCCTTGAAATGTCTAACCATGTATCAAGGTACATATCATATACGTATCCATGGTTTTAAAAGTTCTCATGTATTCCTATCAAATAATTTATTCTGTGGGACCTTTCGCCTACAATGTAGGCATCATCAGACATCAACACAAATATAAGTAGGCATAGGGATGTTGGGATTATTAGGATAAAACCAAAAATATATAAAAGTAATAAAAATTAAACAAATCAAAGAAATAAATAAAGTCATCGTTTTTATGACTAGGAATGAGACCATCAAATGAATTTTGTTTCTATGGGGAATAAGACAAGTGAAAATAACTTGAATTAATTATAATAAAGTAAACCACTAATGTGAAAGTGAACCAGTAAATAAATAAGTTATAATCAAAACGTGAAGAGGGTCACATATAGATGACATCATGAGACGTTGGAAACTATCGTTGACTAAACATTCCATAAATGTATTCCGACAATTTTATAATACTCTCACTTATAATTTGGAAAAAATTTGGTAATTAAACGTAAACCTACTTAGTATTATTAGTTCATTAGTATTAAAACGTTTACTAAACACAGGATTTACTAGTTCTACTTTAATCCTTACATATCACATTACCACAATACTAATTGTTACCGTAACAACAACAATCTTATAATTTTATTGATAACTAGTTCCTTTTCTTTTTGTGAACACAACACATATTTGAAAACAATAATTACAATGTAATAATAATTTTATTAAAATACAATGATAAGGAAATATTTCCACAGTTCTAAGGGTGGGTGGGAAGGTCATCACCACTGTACTTGTTTGGTTGGGTGGGAGGGTCATCACCAATGTACGTGTGAGAGTGAGTGGGAGGGTCATCACCAACGTACATGTATGGGTGGATGTTAGGGTTATCAATACTGTACTGTACCATGTAACTTAACTTAGAATCAATAATGAGCTACATGATCGAAGCAATAGTTTTCAATGAGTGATACGGACAGTCTTAGTAATTAAATCATGATAATATTTTGTTAATAAAAAAATATTTTTGTTGCCTTATATCATGTTTTGTTTGAATAGGTTAAATATACCTTAAAGTTACTAAATTATTTTGTACAGTTACAAACGATTTGTAATTGCTTCAATATAAACTATGTAGAAATCAAAATTATAAAAGATGTTCTATTTCAAAGAATAAATATATTACAGTATTTGCATTTTTATAGTACAGTATTATATAGACTGCTGATAATCTTTTCCTGAGATCAAGCACACAATTTCTTCTATACCTAAACACAAAATTATTCAAGGGATAGGGCATAGGCAGGTATTATTGGCACACTAGTTATTGTCACCCTCTTTTTTAAATTACTATTGTGAATAAACGAATCCATCAAAAATATTAAACATTTGGCTGACGTATTTATTAGTCTGTGCATTATCACTTGTAGTCTGTTTCGGCTGTTATAACGTTATAAGAAACACATGTCATTAAAAAAAAATTTTGCTTCATTTCTTAGCAAAAACATAAGGAAATTTAACTATTCTACTACAGTTTATTCACCCTCTGTAAATACTATTTTATTGAGATAGTTATGTATAGATTCATTAAGTACTATTGTTTACATAACCTTATAGATTTCGTGACTTTACTGCAAATTATGAGTCAAAGGGGGATTCCATCAACAGATTCTGATTTTTATTCATTTTTAGTT
>JAQJVL010006562.1:0-28423 GCA_035578905.1 Stictocephala bisonia | reverse complement strand
TTTATTTGAAATGGGTCTAGAATTGGCTGTATTTTCACGAGATATGCTTTAAAAGCATTCCATGGAAATCAAGTATTTTACAGCAAAATTCGAAAAAACCAATGTCAACTTTTAATATTTCTGTCATATTTCCGTTAATTTTAATGGTATTTTGATCATCTTTTCTTATTTTGATGTATTTTTTTTGCGCTGAATACAAATTTGAAAACTATTTTGGTCTATTACAATTATTTCTCGAGATATAATGGAAAAACTACTTTCGCAGCGAAATGTGAATATCGGCCATTTCGCGATCATTGTAAACAACTATTAATCACAAAATCCGAATTCAGCTATATTCCCGCCGGAGTCACGGATGCCAAACATCCAAATTTAACGCAAATTACGAATTAAACCACGTATTTTACAAAACAATTTGAAAATGAATGTCACAACCTTAAATATTTATATCAATTTAAATGGTATTTTAATCCTAGTTTTGTTATTTTGATGTTTTTTTGCACTGAATACAAATTTGAAAACTATTTTGGTTTATTACAATTATTTTTCGATATAGCGGAAAAACTAGTTTCACGGCGAATCGCGATTAGCAGCTATTACACGATCATTATATACAACAACTATTAATCACGAAAACCAAATTCACCTGCATTCCTGCCGGAGTGATGGCCGGTAGGCCGTCACGGATGCCAAACACTCGAATTTAACACAAATTACGTATTTTTGTTGAGTAAATAGACAACTAGGATAAGTAAGGTTGTTTGGTTAGGTCAGTAAAAAAAAAGGATGTTTCCAGCTGAAAATATAATTTTACTGCAAAACCAATTATATATTTGTGTTCAGCATTAAAAAACACGTGAAATAAACAAAAAAATTTTCAAAAAGTAACAATTTTTTAAAAAGTTGGTTTTTTCACTATCAGATAAAAAACTAGTTTTTGGTTTTTCTGTGAAAAACGAGTTTACCGCGGATGAAATCAACCTCCTCAAGAGATGTAAACTCATATTTCACCACTTTTCAACAAGAAATCATATTTTCAGAGGTGGCAAGAAAGTGCATAGTTACTAGTGATGTGGGCCGGGTAAATACCCAGTGGGAAGGTAAATATAAATCGGGTATTTACCCAGAGGTCGTTTAAATACCCAAAATGAGGGTATTTTCAGTTATTGAGCTGTTTATTACACTTTTTTAATTGTTGATAAAGTGTTGGACAAACAGGGACTGAAACACAGCTATTTGATGCCTTAAATTGAAATCAGGAACAATATTCATCCTTCAAAACTAAACGAAACGAAAATTGACGTGCGGGCTATTTATATGTTTTGGCACTGTAACACCGTAACCTTTCTGTATTGGTTCTTAAAGAGTGTTTTTCTTAAACTAAAATAATATATTGAATAACATATTGTTGTTGTTTAGTTTTTAAAATTTTTAATACATAGGCCACCCAGGTATTGAGAAGGCCGAGTTTCATTAGGGTACCGACCGGTACTGATTTGATTTTGATTTGACCCAAGTTGTACTTCTACTACTCAACTGATATTTTTCATTGTAAAACATAAACATTGCGTTGAAAATGGTATATTGCACCTTTAGTAGAACTTTGCCAATGCTCTAAATTAATTTCCACTAATTGTTATCTCATTGTTTGCAAAAAGGCCTAGTTCAGTTGTAACTCTGAGTTTTCAGGTTATAAATATTGAATTGTATCTTCTTATCCAATTAGTCATAATTAAATTAAATTGTTATTAACTGTCTAATCTTATTATATTTCTAGAAAGTTAATATAGAATAGGCCTAGTTTGCATATTGGTAACTTTTTTAGGGTTCAACTTTCTGCGACACATGATTTTTAATGTAATATCAAAAATACCCAGGTATTTACCCAAATTGGGTATTTACCCAGGTATTTACCCCAGGTATTTACCCCGATTTATAAGTACCTGGGTATTTCACATCACTAATAGTTACCATTAACATTTTTACAAAATAACAAGTGTGATTATACAGGGTGTCCCAAAAGTCGACGTCCAAACTTCACAGGCTTGTTATATGGATCATTTCCAACAACAAATGTCCTTTATGTATTTATCGTATTGTTAATAGTTACCGAGCTATTGACTTTTTTAATATTTTTAAAAATATGTGTATTGCAACAGAAAAAAATCATTTTCATGCAAGAAATAATGCACGCAGGGCCTTAAAACTTTTACAATATAATTTTAATAAGTATATTTGCATAATTATAATGTTTTAAAGCATTTCGGGATGTTAAAAATATAAATTAATAGTGTTTAAACTTTATTTTTTTAACTTAACATAAAGTTACTACTACATTCAAACGGTGACTGCAAATGTATTTTTACCCTAAGCCAATGCCCAAATATCTTAAAAACTTTGCTAATTAATGCAGAATTCAAAAGTACTAACACATTAACAAATTGCTTAGCTTCTTTTGAGAATTGTGTATTTTTCTAAATAAGTACACGTTTTTGCGGGCTGGCCACTTGTCCACCCTCGCGTTGCGGCGCTTCTTCGCAGAAGTTTTACACATGGACAAAGCTAACAAGTTATTTCAAAAAGGCTAGAGCAATACTGTAACTGCTATTTAAACACAAATTTTGTGCTGACGTTATAATTTTATTAGGTAAATTATGTTTAAAACCTTTACACTAATTTATTAAACTAGTTTAGTCTCCTGCAGTCACAAACAATCCCACTAATATCAGGGCCTACAAACAAAATCAGCTTTTAATAACACACAAAACAAATCAGCTGTTGTTGTTGGAGTAGATGTTTTATTGTTGACCAGATGGTTGTTAATAAATATTGAATATTTGATATCAGTGAAATTTTGAAAATTGTCATTAACAGTCTTTTGTGTGTTGTTTGCTGAAATAATCTATTTTTTTTATTTCATGTTTTTTTTTTAAGTGTTTCAGTTTGTATTATGACATATCTTACACTGTTAGGGTATTCCCCTATGAGGAATATTTTTCAAACACGTGCATTTTTGTATGGTCTTTGTAACGGAAATGCCTGTGCTGTTGCAAGGGAATATAAAGTTAGTTATCTTAACAGAGAACGATTCCCTGATCATATAGTATTTGTGTATATGCATAGGTCTTATCAGGAGGGTAAGATTCCCGGACATTCTGAGAGGTTAGGCAGAACCCGTATTAACTATAAATATGATAGAAGAAGATCCAACTACAAGTGTCCATCGTTTATCCAGACATACTGCCATACCAAGTTTATCAGTTCACCGGAGCCTTAAAAGTTACCAGTTTTATCCTTATCATATGCAGCGAGTTCATGCTAGAAGAGCGCGCTTTTGTAGAGAGATGCTTAGAAGAAATTAAGTTCATACAGGGAGTTTTCAATAACATTTTGTGGACAGACGAAAGTTTTGTCAAAAGAACAAGAATTTACAATGATCACAACATACATTATTGGTCATATGAAAACCCTAAAGTAATAAGAAATTATCACTTTCAGCACTAGTTTGGAATAAAAATGTGGGCTGGTATCGTTAAAGGCATTGGTTGGGCCATTTGAGTTGCCAGGTAGACTGAATTTATTTCAACTTTCTGGTAGGAGCGATTTATTTTAACTTTCTGCAAAACAACCTTAGAGAAATCCTTGAAGATGTTATATTTGGCATATGTGAAAATATTTGGTTTCAATGTGATGGCACTCCAGCCCACTGTTGTCATGAAGTTAGGCTCTATCTAAATGCCGAATTCCAAAATTGCTGGATTGGAAGACGAGAAACCATAGAATGGCCGCCCAGATCACCTGATCTAAACTCCAAGGATTTATTTTTGTGGAGATACTACAAGGAATTGGTGATTTCTTCTGATTCCCATACACAAGATGAACTAAGACAACGAATAACAGTTACCAACACAATTAAGAATAATGAACAATCCTTTTGTTCTCTAAGGAGAAATTGTCGTCGTTGTCAGCTTTGTATCAGGAAAGAAGGTCGGAATTTTGAACTTTCATTGTAATAGGTATATTTCAAAAAATGGTACTGTAATTTATCTAATCTATTTCCTTATTGCTTTGTTTGCTTGTAACAATTAATTTTACTTTAAAATTCATCAACTTTAATGTTACTGTATTATACTAAATATTTATAAAATTATTTACTTAATAAAATTATAACGTCAGCACCAAATGTGTGTTTAAATAACAGTTACATTATTGCTCTAGCCTTTTTGAAATGACTTGTTAGCTTTGTCCATGCGTAAAACTTCCGCGAAGAAGCGCCGTAACGCGAGGGTGGACAAGTGGCCAGCCCGCAAAAACGTGTACTTATTTAGAAAAATAAACCAATTCTCAAAAGAAGCTAACCAATTTGTTAATGTGTTAGTACTTTTGAATTCTGCATTAATTAGCAAAGTTTTTAAGATATTTGGGCATTAGCTTAGGGTAAAAATACATTTGCAGTCACCGTTTGAATGTAGTAGTAACTTTATGTTAAATTTAAAAAATAAAGTTTAAACACTATTAATTTATATTTTTAACTTCCCGAAATGCTTTAAAACATTATAATTATGCAAATATACTTATTAAAATTATATTGTGAAAGTTTTAAGGCCCTGTGTGCATTATTTCTTGTATAAAAATGATTTTTTTCTGTTGCAATACACATATTTTTAAAAATATTTAAAAAGTCAATTATATATAGTAAACAAATAAATAGTAAAACTGTTCAAAAATCAAAAGTAACAAGAGAAACACAAACTTAAACATCTATGTGTAACAGTAGCAGTAGCATAACCTTACAGGTGACAAAGCAATTAAACAGCTGCAAAATTCAGATACGACCAAATAAACAATCCATAGAGGATCTAACTGCATTGAGGTTAACAATCGACTAATAATTAGTCGAATTTCAAGGATATCGAATGTACTTGAGGGAGCTGACATGTAAAGAACACGGCGTATTTATATTACGGTCGTCAGATTTTCAGAGCTGCAGCTGACGGTCGTAATATAGGTACGTTGGCGTGGAAGGAATTAAAATACAATTAGGATCTAGGTAAGTAAATAGTGTATTTTTCGGACCCAAAAATTAAACTTATTGAAAAGCCAATTAAATTTTTTATTCAAAATTAATCAACCACTATCCTAAAATGAAAAAAAATGTTGAAAACTTACCAACTTTAACACTACTTTTTTAATTGTTCTGTATAAAATGAGTGGTAATATGCACTTTCTTGCCACCTCTGAAAATACGATTTCATGTTAATGAAGTGGTGAAAAATGAGTTTATATCTCTTGAGGAGTTTGATTTCATCCGCTGAAAACTCGTTTTTTACCGAAAAATCGAAAACTAGATTTTTATCTAATAGGCCTAATGAAAAACCAACTTTTTTAAAAATCGTAATTTTTCGACCAATTTTTTTTTTCGTTTCTCGTGTTTTTTATGCTGAACACAAATATATAACTGGTTTTGTCGTAAACTTATTTTTTCAGCTCGAAAAATGCATTTTTGTTGACATAACCAAACATAACCTAACTTATCCTAATTGTCTAATTCGTAATTTGCCTTAAACTCGGGCGTTTGGCCTCCGTGACGGCCTGCCGGCTGTCACTCCGGCGGGAATATATGAGAATTCGGGTTTTGTGATTAATAGTTGTTGTATATAATGATCGCGTAATGGCCGCTAATCGCGATCCGCAGCGACAGTAGTTTTTCCATTATTTCTCGAAAAATATTTGTAATAGACCAAAATAGTTTTCAAATTTGTATTCAGCGCAAAAAAGCACATCAAAATTAAATGAGATGATTAAAATATCATTAAAATTAACGGAAATATGACAAAAATACTAAAAGTTGTGACATTGTTTCGAATTTTACGGTAAAATAAGTTATTTCCGCGGAATAAAAAACATATCTCGTGAAAATACAGCCAATTCTAGACCCATTTCAAGCAAAATGTTCCAAATTTGTTTGGTGGCAAGAAAGTGCATAGTTACCAAATGAGTTTTCCCCAGCTAAATCAACCTCCTCAAGGATTAAAAGCTCATATTTCACAACTTAAAAAAAAAATTTTATTTTTTTAAGGCTTCTAGAAAGAGCATTAGGCCTATTACGCCTACCAAAATCTTAATTTCAGAAGCGTCTAGAATTCTTTCATCATAAATGAAGATCAAAAGAAAAAAAAACTTGGATCAGCAGCACATAATTCATTCTTTGTAAATCTATCTCAACTGCCCAGCTTAGCCAATGTGGAAGCATGCCATCAGAACTATAAGTTGCTATAAGCCAAGGTCGTCTAATGTACTAAGGTAATATATTATTTGTCATAATATATGTTATTGTTGTCAAATAGTAAAGTAATGGTGGGTATGTGAAGATAAATAGCCTAAAGTTAAACAGAAAATTTGACATAACCTTTCTTGAAAATACGGTTACAGTCACCACAACGGTATAGCAAAATAATTATTATTAAGTTATATTTAGTTTATGGAAATTTTAAATACTTTACCTCTAGGCATAGCGAATAAAATCTATTAATAAAGTTTACTAGGATCGATATATTTTAACAAATCATTAACCATTACGAAATACGAGACGAGTAAAACTTTCGTAAACGTGATCTCTTAAAATATGCATAACAAGACTAATATCATAGACCTTCTATTATACCATAGGTATAGAATAGAATAGAAGGTCTATGCTAATATTAATATAATTCATATTACTTATATTATTAGAAATTATTCAGTAAACATGTAAAATGTTTATAAGTGTTTAATATAATATATTTAAAATTGGTTTTAGTAATATTAATATAAAATGTATTCTAAGAATTATTGTAATTGTACTTACTTTATTGTCCTCAGTTCAGCGAATATCAACGTAATGACCAATCCGTAAAAAGTACATTTCAAACAATATAATAATATGTATAATTATTTTTAACTATATACACTTATTTTTACGCTTTTTTTACACTATTTACACTTATTTTCTTATTTAAAGAGACGCAGCACTGACTACTGACACACGAATAATAGAAACAGAAATATCAAATACGTTACTGTCTGTCAAACGTACAGGTCTGGACAGGCAAAATGTATGGGGTGGGGAGGGGAAGTGACTTATCTAATCGATCAATCGGAATGATGACAACCGAACAATTTTCGAGTTCAATGATTCAAAGACCAAAGAATCAATAATTTGATAATAAGTATTGTTACATAGACCTTCTATTATACCAAACTTGGAAGGTATAATAGAAGATCTATGGTATATGATTGTAGATTCATATGTTTGCAGTATTATATCGTGTACAGTTAACAAACGATAGATTTGTTTGGTTTATTGTTTTTGGAACATTTAAAAATATTTAGCTTTGCTATTTTTATTCACGCACGGGACAAATTGACCACACGAAGTACAGCCAATGGTATTTTTATGGCCTGCCCTTTATTTGAACAGTTTGAACACAAACTGGTTTTATACTGTGGCTACTACCATAGATAGACCTTCAATTATACCAGACAGTCCACATACCAGCTCAGAAGTATTCCATCATACGGGCTGAGCTGATCGAAGTCGACGTTTTGGTTCAACGTATTGTGTAGTTGTTTGAACCGTCACCAGGATGCACTGGCGATGGCTGTCTCCCCCCCCTCAACCCATCACCCACCCTCCTAAGGAAAGACGTCAGACACTACATCACGCACCCATTTCTTCCTTGCTCTTGCGGAGCCGTGGCTCTTGTCACTGGCGTACTCGTGAGAGACTGGGCCTGACTGCCGGCCGTACTCAGCCAGCTTGCTCGCACGAACGCTGTATGCATTTGTAATCGCTATTTATTGGTACTAAACACTGAGCCAATAATTCTAATACCTAATATCAATCACACTCCTAGTTTGGTGAATTAAATAAAACTGTTGTATTAGGAGGTATCATCAGATCAATCCAACACAATTATGTCTTGTTATTAGATAAAGGTATCATGCATATTGTAACTAATAAATATATGGACCAATTTTAAGACATTTTGCATCTAGGTGTATTTATATGTAACTGTTGGTACTACTAATTATAAGTCTATAGTGATTACCAACTAGGCATATTTTTAGCATTAAAATATATATATATATATATATATATATATATATATATATATATATATATATATATATATCGCATGGATTTTTGTCCGCTACCATTGTTTATTATATTTTATTTTAAATGATGTAACAGCTAAGTTTTATAGTTGGACAAAAGTCATTACATAGTAAAAATAACAAATGATCTCCTGTTACAAAGCTAAATCCAGTTCATTAAGCCATTTAAGACCTACCTCACTGATTCTATTTATGCTAGCTACTCCCTCCGAAAAACAGCGCAAGGGCCACTCTAAAACAATGTGATCCATTGTTTGGATAGACTCACCGCAACCACATGACTGATATACTGTCAATCCCCATTTGTATTTCCAGTAGTTACATGTGCCCATTCCAGTTCGGAACCGATTCAATAATGTCCACTCCCTACGAGGGAGGTTCATCCCACCTACAAGTATTGATGGATCGTTAATAAGGAACTTATTTCGTCCATCAAAACTGTTTCACGCTATAGCACAGCTAGTATTAGGCGAGAAATTTGATCTGCTCAACTGGAAAGCAGTACGTAGAGGTGGGTTTGAGATTTGAAGTGACCTTTCTGATGTGGGAGATCCTGTGTAATGGGGAGGTGCGGGGAATTCAAGATCTTATTGCATTCTTTACGTAGTGCCTCCAGACGTCTTATTTCTGGAGGAGCTATACTGCACAGCACCGAGAGCCAGTGTAGTGGAGTTGCCATGAGAGTACCATTAATAGCTTTCATGGCTCTATTAATTTGGACATCAATCGCTTTTGTATGTGCGCTATTTAGCCATACGGGAGAACTGTATTCAGCATCTGAATAAACCAATGACAAATCATTAGTACGCAGGACGAGTTTGTTGGCTCCCCAAGTTGTTCCAGCAATATGATGTAGTACATTTGCCCTGGTTTTAATTTTAGCTGCTGTTTTATTAAGGATGGCTTTTAAACGTCAGTGATACAGGGTGGGGCAGAATGGACTCCCTGATTTGACAGGTTAATTGTAAATAAACCATCCAAGATAATTAAAAAAGCTTTTTATTTCTGAAAACTACATATTATGCCATTTTATTTTCATTATGTTTTGAAAATGATATCGTCCAGGTGACGACCTTGACGAGCGATGCACAAGCCAGCGCTATTCTTTGGTCTAGCGATGAAGCCCATTTTCACCTCTCCGGCTCAGTAAATAAGCAAAACTTTCGGTACTGGGCAGCTGAAAACCCACACACTCTTCACCAAAGACCTCTTCATTCACCAAAAGTGACAGTTTGGTGCGCTGTGTCCTCCATAGGCATTATTGGCCCATACTTTTTGAATATGAAGGTGCAACTGTTACTGTGAACTCTGTGCGCTATTGTGAGATGTTGGAGAACTTTTATTTCCCAAAATTGAAGAGTATGATGAGGAAAGTGATATGGAAGCCTTTTGGTTTCAACAGGATGGTGCCACGGCTCATACCGCCCGTCGTTCACGCCAAATCCTGCAAGAACAGTTTCCCGGCCGCCTGATCTCGTTGCGAGGGGATGTTCCATGGCCCCCTCGTTCCCCAGATTTGAGCCCATGTGATTATTTTCTTTGGGGTCACCTCAAATCTGAGGTTTATAAAGTTCGACTAAGGACCTTGGAAGCCCTTAAGGAAGCAATTGCTGATGTCATCGCTGGAATAACGCCAGCTATGCTGGGCAGAGTTTTTGAAAACTTTTTTGAACGACTTAACATGTGCATCGCTTGTCAAGGTCGTCACCTGGACGATATCATTTTCAAAACATAATGAAAATGAAATGGCATAATATGTAGTTTTCAGAAATAAAAAGCTTTTTGAATTATCTTGCATGGTTTTTTTACAATTAACCTGTCAAATCAGGGAGTCCATTCTGCCCCACCCTGTAGATCTAAGGTTACTCCCAGGTACTGGGGATAATTATTGTGATGTAGTTTTACACCATTTAGAAAGATGTTTAATTCTTGATTAGCCAGTCGATTACTTAGGCTAGGGTGTGTTTCACGTCGCGGTACAACCGCGACATAAGTGTATCGCATTGAATTAAATGGGTACAATCACAATCAGCGTGTTTCCGTCGTGTCAGATTTCTTACCACGGCTGGGCGCGGTTTTCGGGCATGGCGATGAAATAGCTAAGGTGTGATGCGAAAGGGGAGTGATACGCGATGAGTGCGGTGTCAATATTTAGTAGGGTCCTTTTTTTCTTATAATATAATGCGCTGTCGACACATTTTGCTAAAGTAGTCTATGTGATTTTGCTAGTTAGGATTATGGTCAGTATGAATTCCTAAAAATTTCACAACGATTTCGGTTGGTATATTTAAAGTTTTTCTTATTTCATTGCATCTTCGTCTTTTATTTAGCGTAAAGTGCATGTGGATGGTCTTGCTTTTGTTTATACTTAGTAGTATGGCCTGGTACCTTGTTGTGGCTTGATTTATTATGTTTTTTACTGTATCTTTATTGTCTATGTTTCGGTTTAAGAGGGTGATTAGTGTTGTGTAATCATTGAGAAGTATACATTTTTTCTCTTTTTTTCTGGGTAGGAGTTTATGTATAAAATGAGGAATAATGGTCTTAATATTGAGTCTTGTGTGGTATTCCTAATGTCGAGTTTCTAAGAGATGATAGCATTTTGGCGATAAAGTTGTTTTGTTGGTACTGTATTCTATTTCTACACAATGTTGTCTATTGGTTAGGTAGTCACTAATTCATATTATGGCCCTGTCATTGATTTTAGTTTCTTAAACTGGTTTATAAGTATTTCCCAATCTAGTGTGTTGACGATTTTTGTGCAGATCTACAAAAATCCGTCTTATTTTTCTTCCCAAATGTTATTGATATTTTTATAGAGCTGTGCCACTGCGGTGTGTGTTCCCAATCCTTTGCGAAATCTATGCTGGCTATACATGATGAGTCGGTTTTCTTGATGGTGGTTAGTGATTTGATTATAGACAGTCCATTATAAGAGATTGAATATGGTTGGAAGGTTTTATATCGGGCCGGTAATTTGTATGGTTTTTATTGTCGCTGTTGTTTAAAAGCCATCTTAAAAAAACAGCTGAAATCAAAACCAGGGCAGACGTACTACACCGTATTGTCGGAACAACTTGAGGAGCCAACGCACACATCCTGCGTACAACTGCTTAACCCAGGTTCGAATTTTAGCTAAGAGTTGGATTTCACTTATTGAATAAAGTTCACGCACAGGCCTCATGATCATGTAACCCAGGGAGTTGTAATGTAATTATAATGTTTTATATTTATATAATATTATTTATTATTATATAATAACAGCTGATAACATGGTAGCAGTCTGACGCGTGTTTATTCGCTCCGTATAATATTACGTATTTTGTGCGGTATTTTGTGAAGTGTATTTGTAAGACAGTGCAAACATAGTGAGTACTAACTATTCATCTTAAATCTAATAATATTGCGTGTCTTATTACTATTTTCACCGCACAATATCAAGTATTTGTAACTGCGTAAGCAGGTTTAAGGTTAGGAGCGGTACAGTGCAGTAAGCGCCAGCCTGAAAGTAAACAATATGGGTAAACACAACACTCGTAATAACAGCTGTTCTAGTCAGGAAGTTCACAGAATGTCAACAGATGAGAAGCTTATTTACTTGATTGATGAAATGCGTCAAATTAAAGAGGGAAACAAAGAATGTTTAAGTGAAATAACTAAAATTAAAGAAGATATTGCAAACTTCAAGGATGACATGAGCAAGGCGCAGGACATGTGTTTTGACAAAATAAAAAATTGTGAAGAATCAGTAAAAACTAACTTCAGCAAAATTACTGAATGTGAAAATGTTGTTGATAACTTAAGGAGGGAGAACATTGCCCTAAAAAGTTCGATTGTTGAGTTGAAGAAGAGAGTTGCTACTAGTGAACAGTACTCAAGAAGCAACTGTTTGGAGATTAGTGGTGTACCAGAATCGAAATCTGAGAACATAACCGAAATCCTGAAACGTGTGGTGAGTGCTGTCAACTTCAAGCTTGAGGATGCTATGCTGGACACTGCCCACAGACTCTCTCAGAAACAGAACAATCAGGACGCTCCGCGCGGCATTATTGCTAAGTTTTGCCGTCGGTCTGACATGGAGGACTTGCGACGTCGAGTCAGAGTGAAGAAGTCGATCAATGCTACAGAGCTAGGGTACCGCAGTGAGAATAGAATCTTCGTCAATCTATCCTTGTCGAGAGAAACCCGTCAGCTGTGGGCTGAGGTGAGGAAGTTTAAGGATGCCAACGACTACAAATACGCCTGGATAACGTCTGCAGGGAAGATCTTCTTGCGGAAGGAGGAGGGCCGGGCGGCTGTTCTCATCTCGGACACTATGGACCTGGTTCAGCTCAATAAGAAGTTACATCCTCAGCAGTCTTCTACTTAAAATAATGCAACCACTGAAACGTATGTTAGTAGTATTGTTTGTTTATATTTGCATGTATGTGTATTTTTTTCAGTATTTATTCAGATTTATTTATTTGCACTCTACTGTTGTTCAACTCTATATTAATCTATGTCTACTCAAAGAAATTAAACCTCTGATAGATAGGCCTATGTCAGCTGATCTAGTATTGTATGTCTATAGCTGCATTCATGCATGTTTATTCATTATTAATTTGAATTATTTATTTATTTGCACTTTACTATTATTTAGCTCTAATATTGATCCACGCATACTGTCTACCTCCGACTTGATTGCGTGCGAGGGGACACAGGGGTGAGGGGGAAGGTTAACCCCACCAGTGCGCCAAACCGGTTGTTGCCTAGCAACCCGCCGTATTACTCATACTGACTTTGTACGGCGCAGCTCTCGTGACCAGCTGTGCAGTCAACGCCAGTATATCGAACTAAGATCACCTGTCGACGTATGTGTTTTACTGTCATTTTTAACTGTCATTTTACAGATGTAACAAAGTTAACCGTATAATTTATTTTGAAATTTTAATGTAATAGCGGCAATAAATACTAATTTAATATAGGGCTTTTATTAACCTCGTTGATGATGTTATTTTTATGTTTGACTTGAGTTGTTTTGATAATAAATAAATACATTATTTATTTATTATCAATCATGATGATAACTGTGGAAGAAACTAATACATTTGTTCATTTGGTAAATGGTGGTGGTAATTTGGTCATGACTCATGAGTGAGTGTGGTCTTGCAGATGTTTTCAGTATGGCTCATAGAATGGTATGAGTTGTTTGAGGGGAAGCGCTCGACCAATGGCAGACGCATTCCTCTCACACACATTCAAGTCGGAGGTAGACAGTACTTAATGACATGTTACCTCTGAAAGTAAAGTTAGTTAAAATTATTAATTTAAATTATTTTTATATTTGTAAATGATAGGATCAGATAGAAGATTAAGTATTTATTATCAAAACGTGAGGGGATTGAGATCTAAAACTACAGATTTTCGTTTAAACGTTTTAAGTAGTAACTGGGACATAATAGCTTTAACAGAAACTTGGTTAGAATATTCAGTGTTTAACGCAGAACTGTTTTCCGATGACTATCAAGTATACCGTCGGGACAGGTGTAGAGTGCGAACAGGAAAGTCAAGGGGAGGAGGAGTGTTAGTAGCAGTTAAACATTTTATTAAAGTGCAGAGACTTTATGATTTGGAAAATGAGGGAGAAAACTTATGGTTAAAACTAGAATTAGCAAACAAATCATCAATAATTTTATGTTGTACATACTTTGTTCCTAATGCACCTTTAGTAAATTACATCTCATTTTTTGAAAAATTAGATTCCTTTAATTTGAAAAAAGAAAAACTCTTAATTCTTGGAGATTTTAATTTACCAGTTACTGGAGTGGACTACAACTTACAGTCCGGAAACGAAATATGTAAACAGTTATTATTTTTTATGAAAACATTTAACTTAAATTTACATAATAACGTTACCAACAAACTGGGAAAAACTCTTGATTTAGTATTATCAGATATGATAGATATAATTGTTGATGGAGATTGCTGTCCCATTGTGAATGTAGATAATCACCACCCCCCGCTCAATATTATTCTCAGTGTCTCTGTTTGTAAATATAATGATAATTTTGATAATGTTTCTAATATATTTAATTACAAAAAAGCAGATTTTTTAAAAATATACACATCTTTAAGAGATATAGATTGGTCTGATTTGTTAAATGCATGTAATGTTGATGAGGCTGTTGATTGTTTCTATAGTAATTTATATGATGTTATGAATCAGTGTGTGCCCGTTTATCGTAAATCTAAATCTAAGTATCCGCCTTGGTTTGATTGTAAATTGATTAATTTGATTAAGAAAAAAAATAGAGTTAGACGAAAATATTTGAAGTACAGAATTTCTGGCACTTTTAATGAATATAAAGAAATAAGAAGTAAAATTAAAGTTGATATAAAGAAAGCATTCCAAAATCACATTAATAATGTAGAAAACAATTTAAAGTTGAACCCTAAATCTTTTTGGAATGTGATTAATAAGCTAAGATTGACGGATGGCAGACCGGCTGTTATGAGACTAGATGGGGAAGAGGTAGAGGGCCCTGCACAGATAGCTGAAAAGTTTGCACAGTACTTTAGCTCGGTATATGACCACTGCCAGCTGGACAGTGAAGAGCTGTGGAGCCGCGCACTCCGCTCGCCGGCCGTGCCGGGTATTCCTGCTATGACACTGCCCGCTGTTTCACATGACGAGGTGTTGCTAGCTCTTCGTAAATTAAAACCTAAAACTTCTGTTGGTCCTGATGGTCTACCTCCTTTCATTTTCAAGGCGTGTTCTGATTTATTGGTTGCTCCTTTGCTTCACATATTTAATATTTCTATCTCTAACTCTCAATTTCCTACTGTTTGGAAACGTGCAAAAGTTACTCCTATTTTTAAGAAAGGCCAGAAATGTGAAATACGGAATTATAGGCCTGTATCAATTTTATCAACTCCTGCCAAAGTGTACGAGTCCATACTGTACAATAGATTATTTTATCATGTAAAAAGTTTTATTAGTCCTCATCAGCATGGTTTCTTTCCTGGCCGATCAATAACATCTAATCTGTTAAATTTTAGTGAATTCTGTATATCTGCCTTGGATAAGGGTGGTCAAGTAGATGTCATATATACAGATTTTGCGAAAGCGTTTGATAAAGTGGATCATTTGACATTGCTTTCAAGATTACATTATTTTGGTTTATCTTCTTCATTAATAAAATTATTTGCGTCCTATTTATCCAGAAGAATTCAGTACGTTTCTTATAAAGGAGCTGTTTCATTCAATTTCCATCCCGAGTCTGGAGTTCCACAGGGGTCTAATTTAGGGCCTCTTCTGTTTATTATTTTCATAAATAATATCACATCATCAATAAAAAATTGTCAATTTTTGATGTATGCGGATGATCTAAAAATCTTCAAAAGTATCGATAGTGTTTATGATTGTATGCAGTTACAAGATGATTTAGACAACCTCTTTCAATGGAGTTCCAATAATTTAAAATTTAATCTGGATAAGTGTTCTGTTATTCGTTTTTCCAAAAGATCTGACAAAAATATAGTTTACTCATATTATAATATGGGTGGCGTTCAACTAGCATCCAATAATTCCATTAAAGATCTGGGTATCACGTTTGATGAGAAATTTACCTTTGTTAATCATGTTATATCTATGTGTAAATCTTCATTTGCGGTTCTAGGCTTTATCCGTAGATCTGCTAATTTCTTAAAAAATGCCAATTTAGTCAAACTTCTATTTTGCTCCTTAGTACGATCTAGATTAGAATATGGTTCAGTTATCTGGATGCCATCATACGCTTACCTCTCAGATATGGTTGAGAATGTTCAGAAAAGATTTTTGAGGTTTTTGTATTTCAAGGAATTTGATCACTTTACAACAGTGATTCCATATTCGGAGCTACTATCGATATTTCATTTAGACTCTCTGAGTGTGCGGCGGAAAGTGGCTATGTTGGCTTGCCTGCATAAGCTTGTGGGTGGTGGGCTAGATGACTCGGCTCTATTATCAAAACTACAATTCAATGTTCCTCGGCCTAATACAAGGAGTCGTATGTTGTTCACTCCCTGCTTTTCTCGTACCAACCTGTCTGCTAACTCTCCACTCAATGTTATGATTAGGCTATACAATTCGCTTTCCGTAAGTGTTGATATTTTTAGTTTTTCGTTACATGATTTTTTAAAAGCTGTAAAAGCCAGTATGCATTAATTTAGTATATTGTTAAATTAATTTATTGTAACATTTTTTATTGATCTAATTAACGGCATTGTAATTTATTAATTTCAAAATATTTTAATTATACGTTTTTATTTGAGCATGTGCAGAATAATTGTCTTTTAATATCTTATTTAAATATTTATTAACCCACTTTTTATATGTTTAGTTTGTTGTAATTATTAAATAACCTAATAGATTTTGTATGAGCATAATCTCGTCTGTTTGCATGTTTAATATATTTATTATTTGTTGTTTGTTTTTCTGTAAGCTGTGAATAATGTATTATTTTAGTGCAACATTGTAATTGGGTTATAATGCCTGTAATGTATGCATTTTGTTAATAAATGAATATGAATAATAATAAATGAATTACATTAACATTGGCTGACCAGGTAAATTATCAAACTTATTTTATGTATTGTTTTATTCTATGTTGTATTATGTGGCGTCATATCGTATTATTGCAATAAAGCGATGCTATTGGCTGTCATATGTTACGCCATTCCCAAATCTGTAGGTCTAACGTTCCACCCCGAGAGCCTGCCTTGTCCTCACTAAAATGAAACTTCCACCTAGCAGATTTGTTTTATGTAAAGACTTCTGTCTTATTATTTAAATTCCTCCACCCAACGTATTCTTAATCATAAACATAGGAGTGACATTAAAATAGTAAATATTTATGTGGTAGCTGCCATAGGTGGGAGATCACAAATTCGTGACAACACAGGTACCAGGCTTGTTGCTCGTTTGGAACTACCCAAGGGGTTCGTACAGTTTTAAAGATTTTCTGTGGACGCCATGCACTCTTTCACTGATAGTTTAGATAGCAAAAAAAAAAAAAAAAAAAAAAAAAAAAATCAAAGAGACATGGCTTAATGTTTTGGGTTTAGCTTTGTGACAGGAGATAACTTTTTTATATTTTGATCAGATTTTTAGATCTTGTTCCAAGTATTCATGTTACAGTTTTTGTAAATTAACAAATGATAGGTAACAATAAACTATATGCCTTATAATTTAATCATAGTAATAACAACAATTAAACATTGGTGAAAAATAACTAATCCATTCACTCAAACGTGCTTATTAAAGAATACCAATAATAAACATAATAACTGGACAGATGGAATTATGACAATTCAGTAGATACACAGATCATCATACATATCACTTACCTATTTTTATATTACACGACAAACAGCGTTTAAAATATAGATTTACACCTTATATTACATGCAAGATATTGTATACAAATAAATAATTGTATATAAGATTGAAATAACAATAATATACTAATTTAATGAGGCAACCACAACTATACCAAAAACACAAAATAAACAACCAAACTGCTATTAAAACTGACAAGAAAATTTAAGTCAAGAAAATGCTCTTTGATAAATAAACTGCCGGGACCATATTTTCCTCTAGCTAATATTATTTTACACGTTTTTTGCGAACAGCTGTTTTGTGATCTTACAGTGAAGTTTATTTCTTTTTATGTGCGTGATTTTTTAAATAGTTTAGTATAATATTGTTTCTTGTTTACCGTTTTAACTAATTAATTTGTTTCATTTACGAATTTTGATTTCTGTTATATATAAACGAACTTCAATTTAAATGAACACAACATCATTAGTTTTAAAACCAGCAATCCTAACCTCATCGTTGGACCATAATTATGCATCTACAATGCCTCGAGTGACTACTGGGAACAACAATGGAAAGCACACGCTAGAAGACAACATTAATCCACCAAGTAAAAAGTTTGTAACTGATCCAATTAATTACGTAAAAGTTGATTCCATGGATTTAAGTAACACTGATTCCGGTAACCTATCAATAAATGACTTTGAACCTGTAAAAAATAGAAAATCCAAATCGTCCTCATCTCGTATCCAGCCTCCCAATCAACGTTACAAAACCGTTATCCAAAATAGGTTTGAACCTATATCTACTCCTAGCGACGACAATAACATTACTGCGTCTCCTAAATCCCAAAACATTCCACCCATCTTCCTTCATGACTCAAACAACTACCAAGCATTGATTGCAGACCTTGACAACGTCTTACAAAATGATTATTACACTGTTAATAAAGGTACCTCTATTAAGATTAACGTTTCCACCTCTGACGACTTCCGCGCATTGACAGCGCATTTTGATAGTGTGAATGTGCCATATCATTCCTTTTGCCCTCCTGATAACAAGCGACTTTCTGTAATCATGAGGAACATTCCTCTTTCCTTATCTGACGAAGAGATATACGATGAGCTAAAGTCTAAACACTACCCAGTGTTAAAAGTCTCACGGCTATTCAACAAAGACAAATATCCTATGCCTCTTTGCGCTATTGAACTGGAAGATTCAGATATCGGAAATGAAATATTTGGTCTTGAATTTCTTTTTCATTCTAAAATTCAAATTGAATTGAAACGTAAATCTAAGTCCATCCCACAGTGCACTCGTTGCCAGCGCTTCGGACACACTAAGAATTATTGTAAACTCCAACCTCGATGTGTCAAGTGCACAGGTAACCATCTATATTCCGAGTGTTCCAAAAAGAAGGAAGATTCAGTCCAATGTGTCAACTGTGGTGATTCACATACAGCCAATTATCGGGGATGCCCCTACTTCCTCAACCTAAAATCACGTTCCAAACAAAATAAAAATATTCTCACATCAGAAAATACTCAAAATGTTGAGACATTTAATGCGACTTTTAGTAATTTTCCTCCGCTGAAAACAAATGAAGGAGCTCTGACTACAAAAAACCAAATGGGTGATAATACACGCTCACCACATGTCAACTATGCTAGCGTTGTCAACGGTGCACAGCCTAAACGTCCTGTAAATAATATGACTGACTCAAGCCATGTTCAACCAGAAAATGACTCCCTCCATCCAATATTTAATTCTTTATTAACACTAATTAAGCCTTATATTCCTCAAATTAAATCATTCATTTCAGAGTTAATATCATCGATTTTTAATAATGGTTTTTAACTTACAAGCCGTTCATAATTTAAATATACTAAATTGGAATGCAAACGGTTTGAAGGTAAAACGCTCTTCATTTATTGTATTTCTTGCTCAAAATAAAGTGGACATTGCCTGTGTTACAGAGACACATTTGATATCAACCGAAAAATTCGTAATTCCTAGTTACGTTTTATACAGAGCTGACAGAGATTCACCAAGGGCATCAGGCGGTGTAGCCATACTGATCAAAAGACATATATATCACCATTCATTATATTTGCCACAAATTGGAAATTTAGAAATAATTGGAATTAAAATACAAACAAAGAACGATGAATTAGTTTTATATTCTGCCTACCATGCTCCACGGTACAAATTTTCAAAATTATACATTGACAATCTCTTTCAAGATAATACTCCTACTATTCTACTAGGAGATCTAAATTGCAAACATGAAGCTTGGGGCTGTAAGGTAACCAATCCTAATGGCAGAAGGCTGCTAGCAGCAACGTTAGACACTAATCTTACGGTGGTAGCCCCTAGTGAACCAACACATTATTCCTACAATCCTAATGTTAGACCAGATATATTAGACATTGGTATATTAAAAAATGTTCCTTATCCAACACACATGACCCCTATTATTGATCTCGATTCTGACCATCTACCAGTCTTAATATCTTTTAACGATCCGCCTGTACTTGAGCCCGTTAATGACAAATTAATCAAAGGGGCGGTAGATTGGAACACATTTCAAGAAGCATTTCAAGATCATTTTGATCCATTGCAACATCTTTCGACTCCAGCACAGATAGATGACGCTATCAATACATTTTTGGACTCTATTAGGGTTTCGATAGATAAAGCAACGAGTCGCCCGTTTCAGCCTGCAAGAACTCATTCTCCAACTCCGAAGTATATTCTATCGCTTATCAGGCTGAAGAACAAATGCAGAAGATTGTGGCAACTACAAAGAAATCCTGCTTTACGTAGGAGGTATAATCAATTAAACAGGCGCGTTAAATGGGAATTAGACCGCTTTCGATACGAGTCATACAACAAATATTTGTCTAATCTATCTCCTACTGACAACAATTCCTTATGGTTGGCTACAAAACGTATCCTAAAGGAAAACACCCCGATCCCTAGCTTGACAAATAATGGGTGTGTGTACAACAGCAAGACAGAAAAAGCCAATGTGTTAGCTGATTTTTATCAATCAACATTCCGCCCAAACGAAGACATCCAAGATATGGAATTTTCTGATCATGTTACCTCAGTGATTTCTTCAGCATGGCATACTGTAGAACTTCCAGTGAAATACACTTCTCCATCTGAAATTTCTCACCATTTGAAGTCGTTAAAAACAAAAAAGTCTCCTGGTCATGATGGGATACCTAACATAGTACTGTGTAACTTGCCTCGTAGAGGGCTTGCTTTCCTTGCATCCCTCTTCAACGCTTGCTTTAGCATTTCATATTTCCCGACATCATGGAAACATTCACAAATCATTGTGATCCACAAACCTGGAAAGCCTTCATCTCAAGTAAGTAGTTACCGTCCAATAAGTCTTCTCCCCACGCTTTCAAAATTATTTGAGAAAATTATTAAAAGTCGCTTAGATGCTTTTGTAAGTACTACCTCTCTTATCCCACCACACCAATTTGGATTTCGTTCTCATCATTCTACTAATCACCAGCTGTTAAGGGTATCAGAAGACATTATTCAGGGCTTTGATAACAAAAATCACACTACTGCCGTATTTTTAGACATAGCTCAAGCGTTTGATCGTGTTTGGCACGACGGTTTATTGTTTAAATTAAGAGAATCTGGGATCCCTTGTTATATGTTCAAAATTATAAGAAGTTCCCTCAAATATAGGACATTTTCAGTCAAAATTGGTGGTGTTCTATCTACGGTAAGACCTGTTAATGCTGGAGTACCCCAAGGTGCAATTTTATCTCCTCTTCTATTTAACATATACACATCCGATTTGCCTACGTCAAATAATGCCAAAATTGCTACATTTGCGATGATACTCTTATTTACTCTAGTCATCATGACATTGAAACTGCAACCATGAGAGTACAAGAGTCTTTGGAATGCGTAGTTACTTGGTTTTCAAAATGGAGGATAGCTATCAACCCGACCAAAAGCGAAGCAAAGATTTTCACTCTACGTCGGCCTTTAGAACCTCAAAATATCACAATTTTAAATGAAGAAATACCCTGGAACCCTACCGATCAAGCAATAAAATATTTAGGTGTTTATTTTGATCGTAAACTAAATTGGAAATTCCACATAAATAAGAAACTTAACCTTGCTTATGGAAGACTGTCAAAATTATTTCCATTAATAAATAAGAAATCATCTCTGTCTGTAAAAAACGGCCTTCTTATTTACAAAACTATTCTACGACCACTTTTGTTGTACGGCTGTCAAGTTTGGGGTACTGCCTCAGAAAGAACATTAAAGAAACTGCAGGTATTTCAAAACAAAGTTTTACGACTCATACTGAAGTGCCCTTGGTATGTGCGTAATACCCAGATTCATCATGAACTTGGAATTGTTCCCGTCATCAGTTCATTAAAACTTCGACTCAACAATTATTTAAGAAACTTCCATCTGTAAGTGGTGTACAACACTTCAACATAGGACATCCGACCAACATCAGGACGCTCCGCCTAAAACCAAGGCTACCTCAAGACATTTTTGAACTACCATAAACATGCTTTAATCAAGGAAGTTTAATATCAAACATTTTGAACTCTGTTCCTGAGGTGCCGAATAGCTGACCTCAATATTTATAGTTCTCTGTTATTATCTTTTTCTAACATTTTCTGTCACTTAATTCTACCTTAGCCTGTATAGCATTTTGTAACTTGCTGAACGGTTAATAAAATTGTTAAAAAAAAAAAAAAAAAAACGTTTTTTGCAATCGACACTTCATCTTAAGAAAAAAATTAATTATTAGGAGAAAACTTTGTTTATGATGACAGTTTTAACATTCGTGGAATATAACAAAAGGGTAGGTACTTACTTAACATAGAGTTTTATTTTAAAAAAAAGGCTGATTTATGACGTGTGGATTGTTTTATATATCGTAATCATATCTTATTACTGAAGTGGAAGCAGGTTCTTCGGTTTTTTATGGGTTAGGATTTAGCTTCCAGGTTCTAAAATATTCTTCAAGGGCTACAAGGCTACTTGTGTTTCTTCAGTAGTTGTGAAGTTCTTATGTTGGCAAGCAAAAGCAATATCATCTACATATATAAATTTTCTAGACTTTGTGGTATGGATGTCAGCGGTATACACGTTCAATAAAATTAGAAGAAGTACAGACCCCTATGGCAGACCATTCTTCAGCTGTCTAAAAGATCTTTCTTCACGACCGAAATAAATTTTCACACTAAAATAGTGTTCACACTAAAGCGATCAATGTCCAACTTAATAGTGTCATGAGAGCTATTAGTGGCATTCTCATGTCAACTCCACTACACTGGCTCTCGGTGCTGTGCAGTATAGCTCTTCCAGAAATAAGACGTCAGGAGGCTCTACGTAAAGAATGCAATAAGATCTTGAATTCCCCGCACCTCCCCATTACACAGGATCTCCCACATCAGAAAGGTCACTTAAAATCTCAAACACACCTCTACGTACTACTTCCCAGTTGAGCATATCAAATTTCTCACCCAATACTAGCTGGGCCGTAGCGTGGAATAGTTTTGATGGACGAAATAAGTTCCTTATCAACGATCCATCAATACTTGTAGGTGGGACGAACCTCCCTCGTAGGAAGTGGACAGTCTTGAATCGGTTCTGAACTGGCATTGGCAGATGTAATTACTGGAAGTATAAAGGGGATTGACACTATATCAGTTACGTGATTTCGGGGAGTCTATCAAAACAATGGATCACATAATAACAGAGTACCCCCTGCGCTTTTTTACGGAGGGATTAGTCTGCATAACCCGTATCAGTGAAGCAAGTCTTAATTGGCTTGAACTTGCCTTTGTGAGAGGATATAACGTTACATTTTTATTTAATTAATAATATGTCATCATGACTTTTGAATCTTTATCCAAATATACATAGCAGCTTTGAAACTTCAATGGTATCTGACAACAAACTGCACGATATATACCATATTTTGTATATCAACTTCTAATTTTGTGTATTCTATGCATTGCCTTAAAAACATCACGTTTCCTTATGGTGACTATATTTGACGTTTGACATAGCAGACTGCAGTAAATAGTAGTAGTGTCAGTGTCTGAGTGTAAGTAAATAACAATAATATTGAAGCCGTAAGTTCGCGGGACTAAGTAGGATTTAGGTTATATTAATTTCTCTATAGCCTTTTCAGTAATTTTACATTTTTATAAATCTTGTTGATCTACCGATTTGACTATTGACTATTTAAATTCGTAAGATTAAATTTATAAAAAAATGCCTAAAGTAAGAAGGAGTAAAAAATCTCCACCAGAAGGTTGGGAACTTATAGAACCTACCCTTGAAGAATTGGAACAGAAAATGAGAGAAGGTAAATTTATTTAATAACTTAATCATTACAGCCAAAAGTATTGTTGGTTACCATTAATAAAATGTACTCTGCAACACATAAATAGGATATTTTGTGTTAAAGGCCATATAGGCTACCAGTACAACTGTTTCCAGTTTCTTTGGGTTTTTGACCAATATGTAAAATATTTAAATTGGTAAACTTTTAGGTCTAGTATACTTTACAATTTGTTTATGGTATTTATGCAGTTTCTTGGCACGTAACAAAATTGGAAAATTTTGCTTGAAATGGGTTTAGAATTGGCTGTATTTTTACGAGATATGTTTTTTATTCTGCGGCATATGTATTTTACCGAACAATTTGAAAAACCAATATCACAACTTTTAGTATTTTGTCATATTCTCGTTACCAATTTAACCCTGCAAGTGTGGTATAGTTGTTCCCCCATTGTGGCAGCAAAATTAGTTGTTTCGCAAAGGTTTATTAAATTAATAGGTAATTATGCACTTTCTTGCCACCAAACAAATTTGGAACATTTTGCTTGAAATGGGTCTAGAATTGGCTGTATTTTCACGAGATATGCTTTTTATTCCGCGGAAATAACGTATTTGACCGAAAAATTCGAAAAAACCAATATCACAACTTTTAGTATTTTTGTCATATTTCCGTTAATTTAAATGGTATTTTAATCATCTTTTTTTTATTTTGATGTGTTTTTTTGCGCTGAATACGAATTTAAAAACTATTTTGGTCTATTACAAATATTTCTCGAGATATAACGGAAAAACTACTATCGCGGCGGATCGCGATTAGCGGCCATTACGCGATCATTATATACAACTATTAATCACAAAAACCGAATTCATCTATATCCCCGCCGGAGTGACGGCCGGCAGGCCGTCACGGAGGCCAAACGCTCGAATTTAACGCAAATTACGAATTTTTGTTGAGAAAATAGACAATTAGGATAAGTTAGGTTATGTTTGGTTATGTCAGTAAAAAATGCATTTTTCGAGCTGAAAATATAATTTTACTACAAAACCAGTTATATATTTGTGTTCAGCATAAAAAACACGAGAAATGAAAAAAAAAATTGTCGAAAAATAAAGGTTTTTAAAAAAGTTGGTTTTTTTCATTAATAGATAAAAAACTAGTTTTTCGATTTTTCGGTAAAAAACGAGTTTTCAGCGGATGAAATCAAACTCCTCAAGAGATATAAACTCATTTTTCACCACTTTATGAATATAAAATCGTATTTTCAGAGGTGGCAAGAAAGTGCATAATTACCAATTAATATTCCAGCTGCCTTATTATTGTATAAGTATAACTTGTTGTATATCTTTGTTTTCAGCCTGAAATGTAGCATTTGACAATACATATATTAGAAGGCTAACTTTATTTTTGTAAATCTGGTATGAGATAAGAGACAAATAAATATGTAAATAAATAAATTATTTTTTCTTTTGCTTATTTATATAACACCAGTGATATTTATTTTAGCTTGGTAGTTTCTTTATATTATGTAAAATTTTATTCAGATTAAAAAAATGTATAGGTATCTATAGAAACCAGTACTTGATAGGAAGTTATAAGTTCCAAAAAGTAAATTTGCACATAAAAAAAAATTGTGTGTTTTGCATTTGCTGCCATACCTTCAATACACTACATCTTACATATCCTCTTCTTCTCCATAATCATGAAGATTAGGGAATCGTCAAAATTTCTTCATTAAGGCCTAGGATCAGCTAAGTCTTAGTGAGTAAGTTAAAAATTAATAGTGCCATGTTCATCATAGTACTCAGTCAGCCTATAGTAGGGTCTTTTCAGTAAGTAAAGTTTAGTTTTAGTTTTTTTTTGAAAAGGCTTGGTTTATTAATTTCCTTTAGATTTGTAGGTAAGAGATTAAAAAGTTTAGTCCCTATATAACTGGGGGTTTTACTTGTATTTTTAAGCCTATGTTGCGGTAAGTTAAGGTTTGTTTTATTTCTTAAGTTGTGGCTATGTAGATCAGCTCGATTTTTGGGTGGGTTTAATTTGATCAAGATGATGGTTTCCAGAATGTAGAGGGATGTGACAGTGAGAATCCTGTTTTCTTTAAAGAATGGTTTGCAGGGTTCTCTGTAATCCAGACCATTTATGAGTCTTATGGCTCTCTTTTGCAGGATTAGGATTTTTTCCAGGTCATGTTCACTGGCTGCTCCCCATGCCACAATTCCAAATTTCAAGTGAGAAGCAAATAGGGCGTGGTAGGCAATGAGGCTGGTTTCTTTGTTTGTGAGTTGAGAGATTCTTCTAATGGCGTACAAGATTGATGATAGTTTGCCATGTAGTTTTTCTATGTGGGCGTGCCAGTTTAGATGTTCATCAACAGTAACTCCCAAAAATTTTGTGGTGTGGACTGTGGTCAGTGTGGTATTTGAGTCATCATTATTTTTGTTGCAGTTGAAATTTAAAAGCAGGGTTTTGGACTTATTGATTTGTAGTTTAAGACTAATAATGTATCATCTTCAGATTCAGTAATCTCACTTTGAAATAGAATATCCCGAATATCACTTTATCTACAAGGATCTGTCATTATGAATGATATTCTTATCAAACAATAAATTACAAAATAAAATAAGCATAACTAAGATTCATGCCACCTACAAAATGGCCTACTAGTAACCTGCAGTGTTCATATATATATATATATTTACATTTTCTAAAAACAATAACTATATTTACACTATAAACAATATTTGACTGTATGTATGAAATAAAACGGTAAAAATTAGGTTAGATTTTAACAAAATAATGTGACAGTAAAACTGGAACACAGACTACATCTGACAAATCGACGATTGTAGTAGTCGGAGTCGGATCGTGAAGTGTAGCAGGGAGCTACGGCTGCTGTAGGCACTAAGGCCTCTTCAGCCTAGGAAAGGTAGGTGAAGGGTAATCGATCTGACTGTACGAGGCAAGCAGGCAGCTCGGGACCCGGAGAGAAGGCCCCAAGGCATCATGGCACCTGAAACAAACAAACAGAGGAAAAACATGGGAGGTTAAAACAGATTAGAGCTAACTGTGGGGGGTTAACGGGGATGAGAAACAACTATGATGATTATGGAAGAAGTGTGAGGGGATGTCGTTAGGTGGACGTTAGTAGTAGGTTATGAGAAGAGTGGCTAATGGTTGTGGTTGCCGGAAGAGGTGGGTTAAAAACGGTCGTTGATCAGATGATGGATGGTGAAATATTGACTGGTGGTATACGGTGGAGTGAAGTACTCTGCCAGTATGGGGGAGTCAGTGGCTTTGGCGAGGTAGGTCTGGTTTAAGTGGTTGAGGAACTCACGCAGGGTGGGGATATGGAACATGGTGTAGAGGTCTTGGGAACTGTGAGTGCGGTCAAGGTGATATGCTAAGCGCATGGCGCGTCGCTCGGTTTTTTCAAAGTTGGAGAGGTGATGGTGAGGGATGGTGGCGAGCACTGGATGGGCAAACGTGAGTACGGGGCGGATGACGGCGGTGTAGAGAGAGGAGAGTGTCCTGGCAGAGCACCCCTGGTGTCGGTTGTTGAGGAAGCGGAGGGCGTGGAAACGGGTTGTGGCGGTCTTCTTAGATTGTCGGTAGTGTGGAAGGAAGGACAGTTTGGAATCTAAGGTGACTCCCAGGTACTTGCAGGTTTTGGTCAGTGTGAGTCTGTTGCCTTGGAGGGTGATAGGGGTTTCCTGGTTGTGTAAGAACTTTCTGCCATTGTAGTTAAAATAGCAGAGCTGGGTTTTCGAAGTGTTAATCCTGATGCGCCATTTTGAGCAGTATGTGAGGTATTCATTCAGGGTCTTGGTAAGTCGTCATCGTAGAGTTTCGGGGATACGGGAGGCGCACCAGAAGGCCGTGTCATCTGCGAACTGTGCGAGACCGGTGGTGGTGTCGGCGGGGTTCCTGAGAGCGGGTGAAGGGAGATCTCGCACATACAAGATATAGAGGAGTGGGCTGACAGCTGATCCCTGGTGGACCCCTGCTAACAGCTGGAATGGTCGAGAAAGGGCGTCCTTTACTCTGACTTGGGCTGACCTACCATCGAGAAAGCTGGATACCCACTTGATGATGGAAGGGGGCAGTTGGAGTTGGAGGAGTTTGGCTCGGAGGCCGTTGTGCCAGACGGTGTCGAATGCTTTGTGGACATCCATAAGGGCCATGATGGTAGGTGTAGATCGGTAGGAGTTTCGCTGAATACAGGACACTACCTTTAGGATTTGGTCATACATGTTGATGCCAGGACGGAAGCCAGCCTGGGATGTCGGGAGCAGGTTAAGGTCGTTAAGGTGAGTGTGGAGGCGAGCAACGAGGACCTTCTCAAAGAGCTTCGAGAGGGACGCCGTGAGGCTGATAGGACGGTAGTTTTCAGGATTCCTAGGGTTTTTATGTGGTTTTGGCAGTAGAATAACATGGGCTAGCTTCCAGGATTTCGGGTGGTAGCCAAAGAGGAGGATGGACAAGAAGAGGATCGACAGAGCCCTAATCAGCGAAACTGGGGCCTTTTTCACCAGGAAGTTGGAGATGCCGTCAGGACCGGGGGCGGTGTTCTTTAGGGT